>JAFFZR010023554.1:0-48771 GCA_018397195.1 Lethrus apterus | reverse complement strand
CCTGTATTAATGTCGTCGTAGCTCTTTTGTTTTTCATTTCTGGGTTATAGTAGTATAAGAAGATTTTGTGCAAAATTTCATTTTCTACCGACTGCTACATAAATACACAGGGTGTTCCATTTAAAAAAATCTAATTATCTGAGTTGGCTCTGAAATGTGATGCGCAATTGTTTTTTTGTGTGGACCGTTGTAATCAGCGCAAAAATCACTGCATCTTTGCTAATTTAACCGACTCTGTAGCTCCATAAATAACGAAAATAGCAATAGTGCGCAGATAACTTTGAACAGCCTGTATATCGCCATTTAATAGATTCAATAATTATGATTTATTACCCTTGGCATTATAAAGTAAACTTTTTGTATAATTTTGTTTTATTTTCCAGTTGAGGAACTGCAGTGTCTGGCTGTATGGAAAGAGGGTAGTTCGCGATACCTCGTGGGTAAAGTACATCACAGTCATGCAACTTCAAACGAAGACCGATTTAGATGCTTTGTATATGAAAAGGCGTCGGCGGCGTCAGAGGCTTTAGACGGCGTCGATTATAGAGTAGCTCAGAGTGGGGATGCCACATGTAATGGACTTTTCAGCGCAAGCGAGGGTAGCAGGACTATGACTTTGAAAAAAGGTAAATATCAACATTTCGCTTTGGTTATTTTTTTTTTTTTTGTTTAATGTGTGCGTACACACCGCCTTGTTATATTATTTATCGGTAATCTTTCTGAAAGAAAATGAAAGGTCGGCAAATTTGCGTCTGATTAATTTTTTGAATTTTTTTTAAGTGAAATATTCAATTTGAATGAAATGTACTTGCATATATTATCTTTAACTTTTAATTAAATACCAACTAATTAAACTTCATGCGCTATGAATCTAAGAGAAATTATTTTTTAAATCTCGTCCTCATTATACTTTCATGCGTTTGAAACGCATTTAAATATGCGGCTAGAATTAATTTTAAATGCAATTTGTGCCCCCTCACACCGACAACTGTGTATATTCATCGATTTATTCAGTATTTTAGATTGAAATTTTTAAAAAATGTTTATACCTAATTTATTTGTTTTTATCGTCTGTTTTGTATAATCTTCCTGTAAATATTTCTTACTTGAATATAATAATAATAAGTAATAAGTTAAAAAAAGACACAAAGCATTTTAAAAATATTTTCTTTGCTTTTATTTTATCAAGGGGGCACCTAGGTAGCATGTATAAAAATATTTTTAAAAATGTACTGACCCAACCCATCGCAACTTCAACAATTGGGGCCATTTCGTAACATTACGTTTTTTTTTTTTAATTACAAAATTTTTAATTTGTAACGGAAATTACGCCAACGCACTTGAGGGCAGAAGTTTCTCGAGACAAAGAAAAATGGAAATAAAATATAAAACCAATTTGTTTAGAAAGGAACGATTTTTCAAGTTGAATGCAAACATTTTTTAATATTTTTTGTAAATATCCCCTTTTATAAAATGTTTTTTCCTTCTCCATTTTTAATCGCATTTTACTTTAACATTTTCAAAAAAAATAATTTTACATTATTTTTTAATAGAATTTTCCAAGTTAATACGTATATAATCCTCATGTTTTTTTTTAATTTTCGGTTTGGTTTTTGCATCTCGTTTTAATTTTGTTGCGTGTGTATTAAAATAGATTTTCAAAATATGGTACCTTCAAAAAATGTTCATGCGCAAAAAAATTATTTTCTTTAATTTTTAGAAATTTTCAAATATGCATATAGTACCCCGTGATGACTTTTTTTAACTGGGAACATATTCAAGTTAGGTTGGGTTTGGGTACGTTGTCTTATTTAATTTTTATAAAATAGGTACTTATGTAATTCTAAATTTTCAAATTATTTATTTTTTAAAGGATTTGATACAAAATCCAACCCTAGCTATTTTTTGTATTAACAGTTGGTACAAACATTTAAATATTTTTCCTGATTTTAATTATTATAAAATTTAAATTTTGTATTTTTTGTTATTCCAAAAAATATTTTGAAGAGTGTGTGATATCCCATAGAAAGTTAGAAACATCGCAAACTTCTATCTCTTTTTAATATTTTTTTAATGTAATCTAATTTTTCGAAATATTGATAACAAAAATTTAACCTTTGCCAATAGAATTAGGTTGGGTTTGATGTGTTTTTTTTTAATACCCTTTATAAACCCAAAGACCACACTCTGTAAATGGGTTCGACCCGTTGAGCTGGCAGAACAAAGGGGTAAAATAAAATAAAATATAAAAATAAATACTTCGATTTTTTTAATGATTAACAAGATTGTTGTAAAACTTTACATGCATGAAAGTATTTTTCATGACAAATTGCTCATCGTTGACAAAAAAATTAATTTTTTTTTTTTTTGGGTTTGATTGGTTTAATTTAATTTTTATAAATTTAAAAATGTTATATTTCTTCTTTTATTCGTAATTTTTAGGCTTGCAAAAAATAATACCTAATGTAGATAATAATAATAATAAATAACAATCAATATAATAATATATCCATATTTTGTTTTTAAAGCTGAACCAAGAGGGCGCCACAAAGCATACCATACTTTCCAGATTTTCTGATGCACTTTTAATTTTTCCAATTCGACTTATTTTCAATAGGAATTTTCAATAAGAATCGTTTTATTTCTAAATGTCTAGATTTCAAAACAATTTTCAAATCATTTTATAGATAGGCGTGTGCGTTGTTTTATCACTAATACTAGTTTTTGCGACATTCAAGTCAGGAAAATATTTACTTTAATATTATTGGACGTAAACTAAGCCTTAAAACCAATTAGAAAATTACAATTTTAATATGCCGCCAAGAAGCAGCGGCCAAAAAACTTAAATCTTACGTATTGCTACATTTTTTTCTCAGCTTTAAGTTTCTATTGGTCGGAATTTTATCAACTTCTTGTTTAGACGTGTTTTTGTGACATTTTGATGTTTTAACGAATGATTTGTTGAGTGGAATATGATTGGCTGTAAATGCGATCACACAACCAAGCAGAAAAATCTTTTAATAAATAAAAACAAATAGGAAAAATTTAATTTTTAACCTTTTCTTTTTAGGTATTGGGACTTTTTTGCTTTTTTGAATAAACGACATGTTTAATCCAGGCGTGAAAGGTATATTCATTCATAGTAACTTCCAACTTGTATCCAGTAATACAATATTTTTTCTGTACATTCCATACTGCTAAAAATGCATCTTTTTGTACGGAAATTTGACTTGTCTATAGGCAATGAGATTATTTGTCAAATGTTAAAATTTTTTTTATTGAGAATTAACCTCATGATGACGTGGACCAATGATATTTTAAAACCAAGATCACATGCACCAATCAGAACAATCTTATACTGAAAAGATTATATGGTGCTTTTCTTGCCGCTACGTCATAGTTTTTGACTTAGTAACCATGACAACTTTAAAAATACATTAAATGTCATTTTGACAAACGTCAATGTTATAATTCATTCGGTTAATTCTCCAACCAAAGATCATTCGTACTCAACTTTTGGCTGGCAAGATTTTCATTTATTCGCAATGATTGCTAAAGGCAATTAAACTCGACCAATTTCTTTGGAAATCAAATTGGTCTCGTTTAATTGCCAAGCAACCACTGCTCATAAATGAAAATCTTTCCGACAAAAATTGAGTACTCATTATCTTACGTATGATAATTTTTAAGTTTGAAAAAATAATGCCTAATGTAGGTAACAATAAAACATAATAATAAATATAATAATTTACCCATATTTTGCTTTTAATGATGAGACAGCTTTGATATTCTACTCTCGCTATTCAGAACTCTTAATTCTTTAAAAGTTAGTAGACGATATTTCGACGTAACTAAAAGCCAAGCCAGAATGCAAATCCAGCTTTTCAAGGACAATATTTCAAAATATTTTTTTTTATTTTGATCAACGATTTAATAAAAAAAATGTAAAATCTTGGATTTTTTGAATTTACAGCTTTTAGCGACTGTACAATTTCCCCACGTCAAGTTGGGTTCGACACAACTTTCCTAAATCAAAACTTTTCGTTCTTTTCATTTCGTCGTGTCTCATTCGAAATAAGAGGCGAACAGCGTGCAGTATTATCTCGAAGCCTCTCGGCAAAGTTTAAAACATAATCCATCACTGGTGCCGTTAGTTAAGGGCTTCTTTGAGTTGTGAAATGTCTAGCGGTTTTGTGCCGAAGATATCGTCTTTGATGTATCTATACGGCTATTGACCGTGGTCCGAGATTCGTAATGGTCAATCATTGTCACTTCGGAAGGGATGAGTCGTCGTATTCATTTGATGTAAATGTTAGCGTTAGTGTCTGGATTTCTGGCTCTGCGAGCGTTAATGGGGTTATGGGGATCGCTGTTTAACTATCACTTTACGTTTGATTGATGTTTTAAAATGGTTGTATGTTATCTAATAGAAAAGGAAATGTGAAAAAGATTAGAAATGTCGAAAGAAAAAATAATATTTCAGTAAATCTTTGTAAGAATCAGTCGCATCAGTCGTACACTTTTTTGTTTCCCAACTCGTTAGGCACAGCATTCTCCGTCCATATCATGAATTACACTAACGATGTCACACATCAAATATTTGTAAAATTAATTCGGATATTTTACGATTTTCTGTGCAGAAAAAAAATCGTTCTCGTATCGAAACGAAACAAATCCAATGTTGCATACGGGATTTTTAAAATCGATATCGGGAATTATTTTTATTTGCGTTTATAATTGTATTTATCAGTCAGCGTTCCATATTCCGTAATTTGCTGTAATTGACTAGTTCTCCCATCAATCATCTGTCAGAAACATGCTTAATCGGTAATATCTGTTACTGATCTCGGCAATGCGCACAGAAACTAATTTTCCAATTTGTCAACTTTCCGAATAGTTCAATTGGTATACCGTTTGTTTGCAACAATTATTTTATGTGAGAATCTCGTAATGACGGAAGTTGATTTGATTTGTTGTGTTAAAATTTCTCAACCGGTTTTGAAAATTTTCTAAAATTGGTACACAGTGTGGTGATAAAGTTTGGAACAAAATTCATAAAAGCGTTCCATAATGTTTTTAAGAAAATCGCTCGGACAGGTCAATTTTTGTTTTTGAAATGCCGTCTTCTGATGTTAATTTTTTTGGAATGACGTCATTTGTTTTTGCACAATGACGTCATCATAATTTTTTTTAAATGACAACCCCCACTTTTTTCTTCTGTTTTTAATAGACCTTCTTACTACTTAAACGGTGTTGTAAAAGAATTGGTACCTCACATAACAATTTTTTTGAATAAATGACACATTTACTTCAGATCGTCAGTGGTTATAATTTAGTAGAAATAATAATCGTAAACATTCTAAATTAAAGCAAATAACAGTAATTTATTTCACGTCATTATCGATTTTTTTAAATGACACCTCTTATATTTTTCTTTTGCTTTTGATAGATCTCCTTGATGTTTAAGTAGTGATTACCGAATTAATTATTTACATAAGAACTATTCTTCAAAAATTTAAAATTTTTGTTTAAAAGAAAAAATTTAAATGTGTCATTTATTCAAAAAAATTTGTTATGTAAGGTACCAATTGTTTTACATCACCGTTTAAGTAGTAAGAAGGTCTATTAAAAACAGAAGAAAAAGGGAGGTTGTCATTTAAAAAAAAATATGATGACGTCATTGTGCAAAAACAAATGACGTCATTCCAAAAAAAATTAACATCAGAAGACGGCATTTCAAAAACAAAAATTGACCTGTCCGAGCGATTTTCTTAAAAACATTATGGAACGCTTTTATGAATTTTGTTCCAAACTTTGTCACCACACTGTATGTAAATTTGAATACATACATTAAAGCATCACATAACAAGGAAAGCAATTATTGAACTGTGTATATAATTACTTTCTACTTACCATGAGAAAATTCTTTATTTTATAGTAGACTTTCTAGAGCATTTTCAAAGGCTTTATGTATACGCTTTACTTCATGTCCGCTTACCTTTTTATCATAAAATAAACATTTTTCATATTTCTCATTTAATAATAATAACTTTATAGGCAATATTATTTCTGCACATTGCCTACAATATCTCTACATATTCCGCCATTTCTTTATTTCTCATTTATCAACAAGAAAATAATGTAAAAACATTTTCGAACATATCTAATTTCGCTTTCCTGAAATAATTAATTTAATTACAGTAATGTACATTTTAAAGTGATTTATTAATTTAATTTTTAATATAAACATATCAAGCCATTTCACAGAGTAGAAAGTCGGAAAGGAAATGCTAACCCCCATAATTAAAAAGTTCATTTTCCTACATAACTAGCAATGATTATTATATCTATAATGAATGTGTAATTGATATAAATTCAAATAGAGAAATGCCGCACACATTTACTTGATTTACCATACTTTCATATATTGTATTTCGTTTTTATAATAAAATAAACTTCATATTAATAAATATAAAAATTTTGAAAAATTCCCTTTCTCTTTCGGGATTACACAACAATTAATCAAAACAACAATTTCTGGTATTGAGATATTTTTAAATAAATTATGGAAGTAATCAAATGATATAATGATGTAATAATCACTCATTTGCTTTTACTTATGGAGTACGCCCAATTTTATTTGAAAGGCATTTTATTATTAAATTATAGTGATATAATTTAATTTCAATTTTTATCTTTTGTTATACAAAAGCAAAACTTAAACTATCTAGATGGTAGGAGACACGAATAAAAATACTTACTTAGACTATCTAAATTGTCATCTATGTTTATAGTACATTTGGCTGGTCTCACCTTAAAATGTTATGTTATATTTTTAACGAATTGTAATGCAATTCTTCATTCTATTTGTTATTATATTTTTATATTATCTATATTTGTAATATAAGAAAACTTAACTGGCTCTTATTTAATAATGGTCTAATTTTCATAAAACTTGAACATCTGCATTTAATCATTAATATAAAGTATAACAACAATTAAAATAGTTTTAGCGTTATACAGAAGAGCTCGTTAAATAATGAATAAGACGATTTTTTTTTATTATGTCTTAAATAATTAACAAATAATTTCATGCTACCTGCGATATATGTCAATGGTAGAAACAGATTTAAACCAAAAGCTGTAACTGTTAAAATAAAACGTTTATTTATATATTTGTGCCAAAAAAGCGTGTAACAGATTATTTCGGCTAGACGTTACACATTTTTCAACTATTGTCGGGCATTATTTACAATATTCACCGTTAAAGTCTTTCAGGTTTTAATAATTATTAAAGATTTTTTTATTGGTTTACAATTTTAACATTTATAAAAAGTAGTTCAAAATTATTTATACTAAAACCTCACGATATACAGTGTTAACGTAAAGGTTGGAACATATTCGATAAAATCTTCATTGGGCAAGTAAGAAAAAAATGCTCGGACTGGTCGATTTTCTTTTTTAAATGTCCTTTATTTGGTATACGTATATTTTATATTGCGTCATCTATGTTCGAGTTATGACGTCATCACTTGTTTTTTTTTAAATTGCAACACCCTCTTTTGATAGTACCATTTGAAAGAGTACATTTTTCTGCGTATATACGCCAATTTTTATGGTATGTTACATAAGAATATTTGCGAGATATTTATTATTAATATTTAATAACCCATTGTTGCATCATTTTCGTTCCGACACTGATCGTAGCTCCTTTTTTTCATATGTACCTATTTTGCTTAGCAACGATTAATGAACAAAAAAAAAACGTCGCTGTCAAATATATGTCACTGTCAAATTTTTCCATGAAATTTTATTTCATTAAATTGCCATGAATAGCAAAGCTCTTTTTCTCGAAAATATTGTATTGTGCAATATTTGACAGTGACATTTAGTTTTATTCACTAAAGTCACGTTGTTAAGCATAATTGGTACATATGCAAGAATAGGAGCTACGATCAGTGGCGGAACGAAAATAATGCAACAATGGGTTGTTAAACATTAATAATAATAAATATCTCGAAAATATTCTAATGTAACATACCATAAAAATTGGCGTATGTACGCAGAAAAATGTACCCTTTCAAATGGTACTAACAAAAGAGGGTGTTGCAATTTAAAAAAACAAGTGATGACGTCATAACTCGAACATAGATGACGCAATACAAAATATACGTATACAAAAAAAATTGAAAAAAAATCGACCTTTCCGAGCATTTTTTTCTTACTTGCCCAATGAAGATTTTATCGAATATGTTCCAACCTAAATCATCTTCTAAGACTAGAAACTACGTACGTAATCATGGGAATTCATGTATCTTTCGGTGTCGAATTATGCTGGAGTTGAGCTTTTAGGAATTTTCTTCTATATTTCCTTTCACTTTTGTCTGTCCTTTACTTGCACTTTTATATCCTTATATCTTGTTTCCCTTTTCTCAACTAGCTGCTGTCCGGACTTTCTACGTTCTTCTGCCTCTCTTCTTTTTTCCTAGAAAATTTCTGTTTTTATTTGTTTGGTATTTCTTTTTTACTTACAAAGTTAATCTTTGTGCTATGATACAGTCTACCAGTTTATCTCGTCTTCTAGTGTTCAATCTTTGTTTATTATCACTTCTACTTTATTTTATATTATTATTTTTTTTTTCTTCTTTGTTCCTATTTTGTTCGATTTTATGTATCGCATTTTGTGTGATGATATATTGCAATACACTTCAAGTAGTTAAAGACTAGCAAGTCTTAAATAATGACTTCATAAATTTTTCCTACGAAGAGAAGGCCTACTAGAAACCTATTAAATCTATGTGCCATCACATAAAATTTGCGTATACATTCAAATAATATTTAATTAATAAAGTTGCAATATATTTGACATTATCGTTATGTATCCAGTGGAAATATTTCTGTTCCACTTTTTCATTTTATTAATTGCAATTGATATTTCAATTGCGAAGTATAATTCTCACGCTCAACGATCAACAAAGACAATAATTAATTCGATATTTCACCTCATTCTCAAGTTCATTATTATATTTATTAGAAATTATTGCAGCAGCGTATTAAAAACGATGATTTTTCTTTCTTCAATTAACGCAAAAAGCCCATCAATAAGCATTGGTTACATTTTGTGATCGTTGGTACTTAAAACTCATCAATCTGAGAGTGAGAGTGAATTTATCACACTTTCTTTTTGATAAAATGCATAACTAATCTATTGCACGCTTTTTCCTTTTTACTAATCAAAGTGAGAAAATTAAAATAATCCATGATAGAAACTAATTTAATAAATTATGTGCAATCGCAATGAAATATTATATTTACAATTTACTTCGAAATTAGTCCATTATTTTCTTATTATATAAAACCGTAACTAAAAATAAATGACAATAATTATGCAAAAATAAGTTTTACCTGCTGTACTTAATATACCTAGTTGCTGAGAAATTTTAACGAAAGTTGAGGAAGTAAACCAGTTAACAATATAATTTTCAACAGTAAAATTAGCCTACTTGACAAAACTGAAAAACAAATTTACAAAAAACGTTGTTAAAATTAAAGATCTTTTAGAAAAGATCACCTAAATTCAGTTTCTAAATTATATAGGTAATTATAAATTATCAATTGTTCTACCTATAACAGATTTGTTATTCATTTACTGTTTTTATTAAAGTGTGTCGTTTCAAACATACTTTGTAACTTTTAATTTTTTTCTTCTTCTTCTTCTTAAAAATGTATACTATGTTGAAATTTTTCACATGATCAGCCAAAGCACAAGATTAACGGCATAACCTTAACCGTTTTTAGTAAATCTAAAAACAAACACTAAGCTTGTGCTTTGGATGTTGATTTCAGATATCTCTTGATCAAAAAAATTTCCGACATATTCGGCTTAGACGTAAAGCCGAATATGTCGGAAATTTTTTTCCCGTAGCTAGTCCAATAGATCGGGTAATAATGATAGCATGTGCATTCCCATCCGGATGCATTGTTTGCTAAGCTGCATAGTTTGATATTTTAAAGTTGTGTGAAAAGTGTACAGTGTATCCTTATGACATTCCAAATTTCAAATCAAAGAATTTGCTCGATATATGAATAATTTGTTGATGCAACATCCTTTAAACAAATTTCTAAAACTATTTAATGAAATACAATTTACCACTTATTGAACTAATCGACATTCACGTATAGCGAAATAAATGGCACGTTTAGCGGTTATTTTATTTTTAATTTCTTTATACGAAATAAGGAGGGCAATATTGTATTGGTATTCATGTAACACTCGTAACAGTAATACCCGTGCGCTAATACCATTGTCACATAGTTTCTTTTATATTTGGTTACTCAGTCAAAATTTTGCATTATGATTTATGTCATACTCATGTGCATAAGCGTAAGTATCACAAACTAATTTCGTACGGTGGTTATTGTTCGAGTTGTTTTCTAAGTAAAAGACGGCGATGTAACGTCATGAACCGTTGTAATTTTTGGTTCTCTGTTAAAGAAAATTGCTCTTTTTTAATAGAAAACCAAAAATTACAACCGTTGTAAAACCTATTCATAGTTACTCAAGAGATGCTTGTTATGTTATGGCAAATTAAACTTTTTTAAAAAGTTTTTTGACTGGCAAAGAAAATGAGAATACAATTAATTGTACAGTTTTTTTTTTTTCACGAGAACACACTGAACCCTACACCATTCCCCGACATTTTGCAGACATTTTGCAAAGAAATTCTTCTAATATACATACTATTATCAACTCATCCATTCTTGACCAAAACGTTAACTATGTATATGGATTTTTAAACTTTTTAATACACTGAATGCTTGTTCACTCCATAGTATGTGTAGTAGTAATTTTCAAATCGTTATTAGACGATAAATAGATTAGAGTCGTCTCATCTGCATATAAGACTACTTTATCTGCGGTCATGCAGTATTTAAGGTCATTTATTAAAGAAATATTAAGAGAAATGGTCCTAAAATGATAATTCAACACATTACTTTATTAAGTAATTTATGACCTACTGAGTCATATATGAATACACGAGAAAATCAAACAGGCATTTTTATTAAAAATAAATAGTGTTTTTGCGTCATCATACTCATCACATGTCATATGTGGTTCTGTCATATGCATACGTCATGTACGGGTAACATCAATATTTTTGGATGAAATGAATTTATTCGTTTAAAATGTTTGTAAAAATGGAAATATACTTGTCTTCAAAAGTAAGCATTAAATATTATAAATATTCTAAACTAATTAATTCACCTTAAATATGCATTATATATATAAATTAAGTGTACGATGGCCCAGTTTTCACATGGCCAGTCATACGTTACTAAGCAACAACATAAGGAACAAATTGTAAAAATTATGCCAGCATATAGTCTTCCAACTCAAATTTATAATTGTCCGTTATTTTGATGAAAATAATTAATATTAATATATGCAATATTTAGACAAACACGTATGAAAAGTTGCCTATCGTATGGTTTTAAAAAAAACAAATTTAACATCATATTTAAAAATGTAATTAGATTATTTCTATGGTAATTACAATGCAATAATGTATTTATTAATTAAATTATTGTTGATGATATAAAATGCATATCTTAATTTTTTTTAAACTATTGGCGGGGCATCTAGTTGTGAAAGAGCCTGATGAAAAGCCGCCATATTTTTCTTCCCCATGCAGTGAAAGTGTCAAGTGAAATGTTTAGTTTTGCAAATAATTTTTTTAATATTTACGACCTGTTAAAATAGTGTGGAACTATGGCAAAAGACAGTGAACATAGTGTTATCAATAATTCATCATCTTCAACAGACTCTGATTCCAACGGGGTAATTATGCGTACCTAGACGTTCGCGCGTTATAATCTCTAAAAATAGCACGTTTGTTTAAGAAAGTGAAAAATTATTTTGTAACGTGCTTTTTATCACATTTCATTTTCAACTTTGCATTACGTTTAATTTTAATTACTCATTTCTGTTTTTGTTTTAATAACCTACTTGCTCTAATTATGTCAGTTAACCTTCAACGCTTTATTCCCTTAACAAAGTGATGCTTCTAATATTTAATCATTTACTTTTTTGTTATTGTTTTAGTCATTTGTTAAAAAAGTGAAGTCTCGTGTTTCTGGATTTCTTCCTACATCCATAAGCAAATGGTTTGGTGCTAACGAAAGTCATGTGAGGCAGAGGGATGAATTAGATGAGGATGATGATGATGAATCCTTAACCGTTCTGCCACCAACAAAAAGAATTAAATCCAGTGATGCAGATATTACAGCTACTAGATTTTATAACAATTCTATATCAACACCAATTAAATACTCAAACGTTAAAGATGATTATAATAGTAACATAAATAGCACGGAAAGAAGAGCTACAACACTTTTTCCAGAGCCAGTTGCTGGGCCTTCAGGAATTAAATCTAGAAAATTATTAGCACCTGCTAAAATTAATGACCATGCCGCTTATAATGTGTTGCACCAGGAAATTTTTAATGGAGATAAATATTCTTTCAGCGGGGAATCTTCAAGTGGTTATTCATCAATGAGAGTGGAAAGTAAAGAAAAAATAACTGGAACAAATGAAATGACTAAACAGAAACAATCAAACATTAATAACTCAAAACAGTTGTTAAACACATGTAAGTATTTTTACTTTTATACTGTTCAAGTTTTCGTTTTGCAAGAAAAACGAATCCCTAACTGCCATACATGAAATCTCATCTTATTAAATAGTTACTTCCATAATATTGGGAAAACTTATTATTGCTAATGGCCTTAGCGAAATTTTAAGACAATTGTTCGAAGAAGTAATCTGGTCTAGCTCATACATCATTTTCAGTTGTTATACTTGTATTATTTGTAAATTTCTAATAAATGTCATGTTAAGAATTGTTCACGATTTATATTGTACATTTTCTGTTAAAAGTCCATGAGAAATTTTACATTAATCATGTATTCACTCTTATTCTCTGTGTTTGTAATGTTTATTATCGTATGTGAAAACATTTATTTTTTTTTACAGCATTAGGTGTTAAAGACAGATCATTATTTAGTGAAAGAAGTCCACAAGCAAATTCTTCACTTAGTACAAGGCAACCATCTTTTAGTGCTTCAGTATTTGGATCACCCAATTTTGTAGATCGTACTTTATCAAGTAAACGCATCATGAATTCTCCATTTTACAATGGCCGCACGATATATGGTGGAGCATCCGCATATTCACGTCATTTAACTCGACCAGCAACTGATATTAGATCGTCTGTCAGGAATTCTGTACAAATAAAACCAATAAATGACAAGGTTTCAAATGATAATACTAGTTTAAGTAAAACAGCAAGGAGAATATTAGACACATTAGAACAGTACACTACACCAATATCAGATGCTAAGAAAATACCACATCCATCGACGAGAAAAAACATTAGAAGTTATGCAGCTTCTCCTTATATTCGCAAGAATAATGTAGCTTCAAACAAGGAACTTCAAGTACCCACAGTTCCTGATCTTTTAAAAATGAAGTTAAAAGAGAGGTTACAAGATAGCACAGTATCGGTTAGGCAAATAGCAACATCATCCAAATCAAGTTTAAATACAGAGGAATATAGAATTAGAATGACAGATGAAGATACTTCAAAATACACTAATAAAATAAGGAATAAGGCTTCATCTGTAACACAAAATGAACATGTTGAAAATGTTCAATTGCCTGAAATACAATTACCTATATCGACTTTACCAAAATTTGATTTCTCTTTGCCTATTCAAACAACGGCAAAATCTATACTACAGCCTCAAAATTCAAAACAAGATTTGAACATGCTGTCTTCACCTACTACTCCAATACAAACTTCTGAAAAATCTTCCACAACTCTAAAAAAATTCAACATTGAAACTAAAGCAAATAACGAAATTCAAATTAGCAAAACGAATTATAAAAACGAAATTTCAAAAATAGAACCAATAAAATGTACAAGTTCTTCATGTACAGAATACAAATTTGCAGATCCTATAGTTATAGCAGAAAACTTAAAAATGGTAAAAGCCATTAATAATTTTATATTTAGTGACCCTGCGCCGACAAGAGAAATGAAGACGTTACTAGAAGTTACCATGTCCAGTAATTCTAATTTTAAAGGGCCGGAAAATTCATCCTTAACGAAGAAAGCCGTCACTAAAAATAATCTCGAGTCTTGTATTCAATTGGCAAAAGATTCTACGGGTAGTGTAGTGGATGTACTTAAAACACCATCTACTAATCAGAATAAAAGTAATCCTTCAATTGATTCTTTAAATTCTTTATCAAACGCAAATAATCTGTCCAAGTCTCAAGGTGGATTTGGAGATAAATTTAAAATTGCGTCTAACCAATGGGAATGCAACGTGTGTCTTGTAGTAAATTCTTCAGAAAAGGACAAATGTGTAGCTTGTGAATCGCTAAAACCGAACAAAAACAAACTGGAATGTAATGCAGGATTTGGAAATAACTTTAAATTAAGTTCCGATAAGTGGGAATGCAGTGCCTGTTTTGTGAGAAATAACATTGCTGATAATAAATGTGTTGCTTGCAGCACATTAAGATCAACTTCAAATGAATCTACACCCATGCCATCGATACCAACAATCCAAACAAGTGATTTTGGAAACAAATTCAAACCTCCGACAAATACATGGGAATGTGGTGCATGTATGATTAGAAATAAAAATGAACTTGTCAAGTGTGTTGCTTGTGAAACTGTCAAACCTATCAGTAGTACGGAAAGTAAAGAATCGGGTTTTGAAAATTTTAAAAAGAAATCTAATGAATGGGAATGTGACAGTTGTATGGTAAGAAATGGTTCTGAACTATTAAAGTGTCAGTGTTGTGAAACACCAAAACCAGGCTCTACGCCAGTATTTACTGTTCCAAAAGAAAAAAGTCAGTTATCTTCATTTAATTTTGGAATTGATAAATCGTGTACTACTAATATACACGGCTTCAGTTTCGGTATCAAAGTGACCGAAACTAATGTTTTACCTACAACCTCATCCATATTTGGTCAACCATCATCATCAACTCCACCAACTTTCAGTTTTGGAATTAAACCTATTCAAGAAAACAATAAAATAAATGTATCAGCACCAATAACTGAGGATAAACAAAAGCCACTAGAAGCAAAACAACCTACAAGTTCAATGTTTGGTAATACCCCTTCACCAAGTCTTAAGCGTGCTGCTAATGACAATGATGAGGTTGTTGCACCTAAAAAAACAGATTTAGGATCAAGTAGTGCAACTCTGCCTGTACTTCCTAAACTTAATGAATCAAATAACAGCAGTATTTCTGTAAATGGGGATGTTAATAAATTAGGAATTGCCTCCAGTGAGCCTTTATCATCTGAACAAATTTATAATAATTCCAGTGTTGTCAGCAAAAATACATCAGTAACAACTGCATCGCTTTTTTCTGTTGATGATAAAACAGCTCCATTATTTGGAGCCAGTACAAATTTGCAGTCTCTGATTCCGTTACCTACAACTGGCACTAAGATTTCAACTGTTGAAAATGCCACTGCATTTAGTAACTTTAAAACTACATCAGAAAATGCAAATACCCCAACATTTGGATCTATAACTGGTATGCCTACTTTAAATACAACTGCATTTGGTGGTCAACCACAAGATGCTAAAATGTTTGCATTTAACAATAATAAGGATTCTACAGTTACTCCATCACCATTACGTCACAACATGTTATTTGGGAAACCACCTCAAACTGATAACCCAGAAAAGTCGTTCGGTTTTGGAAGTTCTACAACAACAAATTCTTCAAATACAGGATTTAATTTTACACCAAGCACAACGCAACAAAATGCCGGTTTCAATTTTTCTCCTACAGTTAATCAACAAACTTCAAATAATGTTCCATTGAATGCTGTACCTCAAAATGGAATGTTTAATTTTGGAAATAGTACGACTAATACAACAAAAAGTGGATTTAATTTTGGTGGAAATCAAGCCGCTGCACCTGCTGCAAGTGGTCAAGGACTGTTTAATTTCGGAGCACCTGCTAATATGGTAAGTGTATTTTAGCTTAATAGTAAAAACATATATTTTCATACAGTAAGTTTGGAGGAGTGTGTTTATAAAGTTTGTATGATCAATCATTAAAATTATATTTTTGATTGTAGCCTGCTGCTGGATCTAGTGGATTTAACTTTGCAAGTTCATCAAATGCAGAATTAAAACCGAATATTAATTTTACTGGTGGATCTCCAGCACCTACATTTAAGTAAGTACTTTCATATATTTTGCTTTTATTATAATTTACTATATTTTGTTTTAGTGCACAACCTAATAATGATAAGCCTAGGGTTTTCAGAAAAGCATTCAGAAGAACACAACGATAAATTAATACAAAATATGTAAAGGCGTGTTTGTCGTAATCATATGTATGTAATATATAGAAGTATATTATTGTCAATGTGACACTTAAGTTAGCCTTATTTACTCAAGTTAGTGTATGTTTTTTAAATTATAACAAAATATATGTGAGGTGATCTAACCAGGATTATGTTTTCAGACCTGTTGGATGTTACTTAGATAATTAACTAACGTCCAACTGTGAACATTTAAGGTGTGGCATTCTTCATTTCGACAACCTTGTAATATAATGTTGATTATTTAGAATTTATATACCATATCGGAATGCGACTGTAGCCAGAAAAATGTTCACAGTTGCGTCGGGTATAACGTTACGTTATACACACCTAATAGTCTCACTTCTGTTATATATAGTGTAGGGATTATTTACGGTCTGATCCATAGAATGTAGAATTTTATGATGAATGTTTTTCATCTGTTATAAGGTGTGATGGAACTCATTGAGAAATTTCGATGTATGAATAAACATATAATATTTATATGACTGCCGTATTGGCTATCTTTTCTGTGATATTCTTATGGGTCAGGCCCCTATGTACATAATATAAAATGGTTTACTGGAAAACACAGGCAAAACGCTACCAATACACAGTTGTGTGAGTCGTGCTGTTAATTTGTTGTATTTTATTGCAGATACACAATATTTCTGATAAAATTAGTATTTATTGCAGTGCAATAGACGGATATATTTTTTTAAATTATGTTGATGAAAGTTTACACATTAAGCATTCTGTTTTGTCTGTGTCCACTTTTTTAATGAAGTAGGCTCACTCCTTATGTTTTTTAAAATGTTGTAAATATTATGTTGTAATTAGCGACACAATATTTTAAAACTATTTATTATAATTCCATTCACTTTATTTATATACATACTATAAAAAATATTTATATCTACGTATTTTTTTATATTTTGAAATATGTGTGTTGTTATGATTCCTATGAGCCCATGTGCCACATTGAAACTAAAAAGGAGTTAGACTGCTTACAGTGTAAATAAAGTATTTGATGAATAATCGTTATGTCATGAAGTATTGCTGAAAATTCCATTTCATGTCACTTGCAGTTACAAAACTTTTATTTCATATTGAACAAAACTACAGATCTTATGATTTTGTTTTATTACTTTTCTAATGAAGTTTTCAGCAACATTGTGCCCTTATTTCTGTTTTATTTATATTATTTTTAATTGATTAGTGTCAAATTTTTATTTTTATTACAACTGCTAGAATCTTGTGTCTTAATCCATAAATTTATATTTTTGTTTTTTAAAATTTAATCATTCCTGCATTTCTTCCACAAAAATATAGTCATTGAAATATTTGTTTTCAATAATTTGTAGACAATTACTGTTAATTTGTTTTGGTTAAGTTAATACAGTTAGTAAGTAAGAAAATAATGGTTTTATTATTTCATTTAAGTCAAAAGAATTACCTTGCGCTTTATGTCATAATTGGCGAGTTTGATATGCTGTATATACAAATGGATATTATCCATATAGTTTACCCCTCTATAAAGTTCGTATCAAAGACTTGAAAATTGAAAATCTAAATACCACAACAAAGATCAGTCGATACTTAAGTTACTCGTTCTTTATTATTCAAACATGTTTTTTTTTTGTATTCTATAGAGAGTAACATGAAGCGTATTCGATTTACAGCGGTCGGTGACTGGTCAGTCGCTGGTTGGTCGTCATAACATAATCGAATACAAACGGTCAGCGGTCACTACTCTCTTCTTTTCTGGAGTCGAATATATGTAATGCTAAACAAGGACGGAAACATATCAATCGAGGAACCGTTCTCAGACTACGGTCACTCATCGGTCCCTCGCTGACAGACCAGTGAGAGACCGTTTCTGGATATGACGTCATTAATTCTAAATCGAATGCTTGTTACCAGTGACCAGCCACCGACCGCTGTAAATCGAATACGCTTTTAATATTCAATGAGACCTGGATGGGAAAATAAAATGTGTATTGATGAACTTAGAATCTTAACAAAATTTACAATGAATTGTCTTATGTTTCATAACTTAATAGTTTGTAACATGAATGTTGGAGTTGGAGTTGACAGAAATACTTGCAGGAGCAAGTATTTTTGTTTTATTACCAAGTTTCCATTAACGTGTATAGAAGCACATTCCGGGTAATATTCCAGATTTGCTTCCATAATTGTTTGATAATCCATGAAGGATAAATTATTGTATTTATTTATCCACATTTGCTATGCTAGTGAAAGTGTCACTTACCCAAACTTCTTTTTTGGTCTATCTGTTTTGATCTTTCCCTTTTTATCTATCTTCATTATTATTTGAGTAGATGAATACAACATTTTCTATTTAATTTTATTTGTTCTATACAATTCTAAAGGTTCCCTTCCATCAGTGATGTACGGATATAGAAATAGTTACATAAATTTTTGCTTGAGCCTTCAGCTGAATCAAAACAATATGTAACAAAAATATATGATTATTGTTCCAAGTGTTTACAGACGAGAATTTGACACTAGTAACTTTAGAAAAATGACTATACAAAATTAAGTAATTGCATTACACAAAAATATTTCATATTTTATTTGGTATTAATACTTAAAAAGATCATGTTATGTCAATTTTGGCATATGGTGTATAAAATTTATTACAATACACATAAATGCACAATTCAAAATTCAATGTACCAAGAATGCAATGCAAAAAGCGTTTATTCAAAATTAAAAATATCAACTCTGAAGTACGTAATACAAATTAAAGCTTATCCACATTTTATGTTTGCTTGGCTAATGAGATTTTCCAAATTACAGTAATTTTTTAAAACTGCAGTAATTAATGGTGGGAGAGAAAATTGTAAGTCGACAAAGCATTAAAACTACAAGCGAATACTAGCTATTTATAGCCAGAAATTTTCTGTGATGTAAACTTGGCTGTGCGTTCCATTTCACTGCAGTCTTAACATAATAAATAGGTTTGCACCCTATGAATACTTAATTGTAGGAGGGTGTCATACATACAAACAATAAATAGATTAAAAAGTTTTAATGTTACTTGTTTGGAACATTTTATAAGACTATATATATAACAGTGACATGCACAAAAATACATGGAGACAACTATACAAATAAAATTTATTTTGCCGAACTAAGGAGTGTGCTAAAAAGGCATGAAATACAGTGTCTGTTGAAGAAATATTTTCATGTACTAACAACATTTACATACACAACTTGTACTCTTCATAAACATTAATTTTATAATTGTGAAAAATAAATTACAACATAACTAATTTGGATAAGCAATCTAATGTTTTGCCATTCTAGTGCTGTGTTAATCATAAATAAATCTATACACTATGATAACATAACAAGTTTGTCAATATCACATGTTATATTTTCTTTTGTTTTTTAGTTTACACATGTATGAATATTTAACTACAAAATGACAACGTAAACAGTCAAAACTAGAATGGATTTTTTGACACGTGCCATTGAACCAGACCAGCTAATTTGCTTCTGTACCATTAATGTACATCTTCGAATTGCTATTTAATTACATATGCATTTTTTTATGTCAAATGAATTAAGTTTATACTATACAGCAAACAGATCATCTTCACTGCATTTCTTGTATTCAACGAAAAAATTAGTGAATTAATAATATGCTCAAATATATTTCACATCGAAAGTAATTAATACATATATTTTTAAAATTTGTCAATTTTATTAATTTATTTTAAATTTCTCACTTTACTACATACTTTAAAAAAACAAAAAAAAGTTTGATGTATACGAACAATCTTTGGCAAAATACATTATTAGATATAATTGGTAATTTGATGTATAGTTGTCCAACAGAATTTTAAAATTATATAAATATCCTAAAATATAAAACCTCCCTTTAAATTTAAAAAACTGTATTTTTATATAAAAATATAAATACATACTCGTCTTTATTACTACTTTGTAAATATTTGTACTAAAAAACTTTACATTTTTTATAATAGGTTAAAATTTATTAATTAATTATAAATACATCAACTGTTAAAAATATTAAATAGTACTAGACAATATTTACATATTAAATAGACAAGATAAATTTTCTATTGAGCAAACGAAAATGTACATCCAGGTGGTAGAAGAAAAAAACTATGCCTAGAATATTAATTTTTCTAATTCTAAAACATAAAACCATAATATAATACAAATTACAAAGTCACATATTCAGTAAATTCTTCCTAAGGAGTCTTTATCTAAATTAAATAAGAGTGCCGATAGGCCCTAAATGTCTGCACTTGCAGGTTCAGAAACAGTTGCAAAAACAGTAAATGTACACGGCTGTAATAAAATTAAATTATGTATGCATATTTTCACTTAAATAAAATGTTTAGCCATTAACACTAATCTTGCGAATACTTCACCACTAAGAGTCATCAGACATGAACGAATTTTGGGACTTTAACTCCTCCAGCATTTTTATTTGTTGACGGAGAAATAGTATCCTAAAAAAATAAATAAATGTTCAATTTATTAATTAATAAAACCATTACTATATTTTTACTTTTTACTTTACTATATTTTTATTTTGTTTATTATTAATTGTTTAGTGTTAACTTCTTGGTTGTAAATGTTTGAAAAGACATTTATTTTTGTTTATTTAAATTTTAATATAAACAAATGTAAGTATCTTTCCAATTATTATTAAAACATGAACTGGTTAATTTGATTTTAGTGGATTAAAAATATGTATGTTCAGAGTAAAGCCAGCAGTTTTGCTAGAGACTGTTTTCAAAAGCAAAATAAACAAATGACTGACACAGACTCAACTTTTTTGATAATATGACAACATAAGAATTTTTGTATTGAAGTAGAAGGAAGACATGACTGTGGTCATCGTTCAATTTTTAGTTTTATATTCAGGTTTTACATAAGAAACTTATTGTCTGAAGATTTTTAAAGGTGATTGTAAGCATCGTAAATTAGAATGAATTCCTTATGATATCTATGATTATATTTAAAATATTTCAGACATTAAGTTTCTTACATGTCAATTATGTAAAAGAGGATGTTATTGCTACAAACTTATATTTACATTAATTTCATGAGGTTTTTAATTGTGATATGTACTTTAATAGTTTTTTTATTCTTAAATAGTAAATGCTTTAAATGGCAAAGTTGTATTTATTTTTATTTAATGAACATACTTTTAGCTTAGAAAAGTATTATTTTTAAATTAAATACTATGACATTTTGCATTTGAATACTGGATGAAGACAGACAAGTTTTAAAATAAATAATAAGCATTATTTTTATACATTCCAATAGTAATATCTGCAGGCCTCATAAAACCAACCCGCATACACTGGTCTAAACAGTTTCTGTATTCGTTTATATATGTAGCTTACACTACTTTAAGAGGTGGAAGCTGATCTTAGCCCAAACCGAATTCTGGCGATCATTTATGGGAATTAAATAGTTTAAAATTTTATTTCTATAAAAAGGCTACAAACCTTTGTTCCTGTAAGGTGGCTTGAATTTCTGTTAATCGAACTACTGATCTAGCAGTTTTAAGTTCTGCTGATACTTTTGAACACTGTATACTACCCATAATATGTGCCTCTTCTGATAATTTTTGCGCCTGAAACAAAAAAATTAAAAATATAATATGCACGTTTAACACAATGGAGCGTATTACTTGTTTCTCTAATATATCGGCTGGCCAACCATTCACATGGTTGGTTAGGTCACCTCTAACATGATTGGCCAGTGAAGGCGTAATTGTTGGACCTTGTGGTCTTAATGCTTGCAGTGAACTTGCTACACCTTGTAACGTTGAAAGATTTCCTCCTGGCGGGCTTGTTGTTGGTATAGCTACTACACAAAAAATAACAAATAACAAAACACATATTTTGTCATGCGATGTAAAATCTTATATACAAAGTAACTTAGGAAAACGGAGTGAACCTGCAATAAAGTCATAATTAGGTTAATGATTGATTTGAACATAATTTAATCACATTTCAGAAGACACTCTGTGATTTTATGCCAAGTTTATGATTTTATCAAAAAGGAAGAATCCAGCCTTTTCTGAAGGACTATATGCACTTAATCAAAAGATTACTAATTTCTATTTAACATACAAATTTAGAAAATACAGACCAGGTTTCCCTTCATAAACCTACAAAAAGGTCAATAAAAGCTCCTTAGAACATTATTCAATTACAGTTGATTTAGCAGATAGAAATATCAAGGCCTGTTAATCAAATAGTGAACAGTGATGATAAGCCCTAGAAGCCCTAAAGTTAAACAAAAATGCTTATATAATTATACTGTTACCTAAAGTTAAACAAAAATGCTTATATAATTATACTGTTACCTAAAGTTAAACCAAGATGATGTACTAATACACAACATTTGTGTGAGTAATCAGAGTACAAAATGGTAAATGACTACTGTCCATCCATATACTTTAAAAATGTTTATATTTTCTTGTACAGCCATATAACAAGAAAATATAAAATAGACTAAATGACTAATTTTATGTAGAATTATACATTGTGTAAAACAAGCTTCTAGGAATACAGTTTACCTAATTATATTAATGTATCTGAAATATATTTACAAAGTAATTTTAATATCTGCACGTAACATCACACAGCAATTTATGTTTAAGTCGAAAGTAGTAGTGCCATTACATAAAGCACAATTAATAAGGAAATTTACAAAACTCCAAATTCATTAGTTTACGAATACAGAATAAAAACAATGATTTATTTAAAAATAATACTTATAATGTTGAAAATTATCAAACTGTGTAGTGTAGCAAGTACAGTTCCTATGAATTACTGTACGTGTTTATATCTTAATCAGATATGGCATCAATTAAAAATTTACTTTATATACTGTAAAAAAATTCATGTTTTAGTTTGAGTCATATTATTTTATCGAAAGTGAAATATCAATAAAGATTAAAATTTTTTATGAAAGAAGAGTTTTTCCGCCACACAGGATTCATTTATTGTTGATAAGTACTTTTGTTCAAGGCAATAAGTTTCATTGAATCAAATGATATCAACGAACTGGAAACGTAGCTCAAGAAAGAGCAAGTGGGTCCCTAACGAAATGCAAAAATCCACCTACAACTTCTCTCCACGCTATTGCAAAGCAAGGCATTAAGATCCATATATAAAAAAACTAAAGATTTCCGTACATGTAGATTCATTTTTGTGTTATAAACTCTGCTCCAGAGTGTATTGAGAAAGTGTATTGAGAAAGCACATATATTCTTTATTGCCGAAATATAGAATGTGAATTACAGAAAAAATTCTGATACTATTTATTACTCCAAGATTTATTACAAAATGTTCGTTATGATGTGACTCCTGCACACGTTACTCCATTATGTGTTCTCTGTAGATACTACTACTACTAGTAAATTAACATTAAATCTTAATCCTGACATAACATTACTAAGTAATCACAACGCTTGCTTTTTGCATATGAAATAATGCAGCAAGTTTTAAATTAGTTATTGTTTCAGGAATGGGGTCAACAGTTCATAAAGCACTTAACACTATTAATATTTATTATTCCTCAAGTTTGAAACTTATTAGTGCTGAATTTTTGGTTGCATCTGAGATGGAAACGTAACGCTAGTAGCGCACAATCAGCCGAATACTGAGTACAAAAAACACTAATTGTACCAGTTGGTATATATGTGCAAACTTTACCCTGGCATAAATTTCCAATGTTCTATGTATTTTGAACGCAAGACCTTGAGAATACTAGTCTAGTGACTGAACCAAAAATCATGAAATAAAAGTATTTTGAGAATCGATAAACAGAACAAATAACTTACTGAATACATTACAGTGAAATGTAACAAAATAAAAAATTCATCATAAGTATTAAAGCCAAAAGCCCAAAAATGCCAAATAAAGTATGGTCAACACTTTCAACATTTATTACAGAAGTCCTTATTTTTATTTTATTAAATATTTCTTGTTTTAAAAATCAGAATTTTATTGTACATGTACAAATGATTAAGTGTGTTTGAAAGTTGACGATTTGAAAAATAATGCACTTTTCCACAGATGTTTATTTTACAGGATAGTTATGACGATAGTAATTTTAATCTTTATATACACAGTCCAATTTTAAAAGAAATACTATCAATAATTAATAATTAAAAAGAAACTCACCTTTTGTACAATCAGCAGTTTCTGAATGTGTAGGTGTAGGAGGTCCTTCAGCAACTGGCCCACTGTGATTTGTATCTATAGAAAGTGGTTGTGTATGTACACTATTATCACCTGGAGCCACTTGTCTAGTCAAAATTATCGTACTGTGAATAGTTTCTGTTTGCACACTAGACAAATGCGTAATTGGAGGGCCTGGTGTGTTTGAGGTTGTGATACTAGCAGATGGTGGCACCATTGTCGGTGTACTCTGCGGATTTGCTAAAGGTGACGATTCAGGTCGTGTGGTTGTAGGTGTGGATGGTAAATGTATGGGATGTGATATCAATCGAGGAAGAGCATTTGCCAAAAGCACTGGTCCATGAGAGTTTTGTTCCACTGCCACAGGTAGTGTAGAAGCCGACGAATGGCTAAATGAAACTTCTGATGTTGGTGTACTGTCTCCAGGAGAAATATCCATATCCTGGGTAGCTTGAATATTTTCATCCAAATGTTTACGTGATGAACGTGATTCCTTTGGTAACGATTCACTATCATCACGACTGCTATTATTCCAATGACGACTACCAGTTGCGCCATCCCTTGTACTATCTTTACTACCGCTGCTATTGCTACCACGTGAATTGGAATGTTTTTCATGCCCTACAATAATTTTTAAATTAAATGATTATAACCCATACTACTGAGATTCAAGAATAACCATAATCACAAATGTTATTTTATATAACCATGTTTTCAGTATTAATTTTATGATTTATTCAAACCGCAGGCCAGAAATTGAGTCTATTATACAGAATTTAATTTGTATATTTATTATTGCAAATCATTGTGTGTTTCTACTAAAACCAGAATTTAAATAATACCTAACTGTATATTTACTGTTATTTCTGATTGAAAGATTAAAATTGTAATTATAAAGCAGGTAAAATTTCCCTGTCATCAAAATGCCTTAAGTCAGTAACAATTTGAATTTTGGTGTGTATGCACACATATTGCAGTTACTTGGTGAGTAATTTTATGTTTCCATTAAAAAAAAAATCAACTTACGCGTACCAGAACGACTCGAACTGGTATAGGCTCGATCAGAGTCTCGATCTCGGTCTCTTGGTCTAAATCGATCTTTTTCTCTGTCCATCCATTCACGAGGTTTTTCCCATTGTGAAATTTCAGTTTTACAATTGTAATAATACTTTTTTCCAGATGAACTAATATGTTCAGACCAGTCACCAATTCTAGTAACTCGATCTCTATCATCTCTCTAATAAATAAACACCATAATAATAAATACACTCGAAATAATAAAATGATTACCTTATCAATGCAATTGTTGTGCATTGGTTTTCTATCTCTGGATAAATTTTGTGAAACTTTTATAGGATGAAGGATGCTTTTGTCTTCACTCCTATCATGATTGGTTCTATGCTCAGAATCTCGACTGCGTTTTTCCTTTGGTGACCTGGCACAATCTAAACAATATGATTACAAATAAATGAGCATTATTTAATTATGCTCTGTAATAAATTACATGATTATAAAATTACCTGAATATTTGTCTCTTGACATTTTATAGTCTCTATTTTCTCTCTCCTTTTCACGTATTTTCTGTAGATAGGAGCTCTTAGATTGATATGACCGGTCCCTATCACGAGGCGATTGGGAATCCGGACTATCAGACCGGTAGTTACCATTAGGTGAATCTCGTATTCGTTCATACCTTTCCCCACTAGACCCGTAACTTTTTGATGAACTATATTTTGAGTTCTATATAAAACAACAACAAGATTAGTTGCATGTTTACAAGTTTATTCTACAAAATAATAAAACTATTTATGAAAAACTCTATGACAATGTAATGAAGGTTAGGTTAAAATTCTACAAAGGTAGACATATTTGTTTTTATGTTTATTCTGAGGACTTTTAATTTCTATACTTTAATCACTTGAGTAATACCTTTATAATTGTTTATTAGGTACCTGAAAGACTCAAAGAAACTTAATTTGATGAAACACCTACCTATAAAATTTAAAGGTTCAACCATTTTAGATATTAAATAAATACTGTCAACTGTAAGAATTGATTTATAATTGAAATATATAATGAATTATTAGAAATTCTGAGCTAATAATAAATGAATCTAAAGAAAAAGAAACAAGTTGTTTTGTTTTCTTATAAATGTTGTCAAACTGAATGTTTACCTGATAGGGATGGGTCTGGTGCTTCTCGAAGTACCTGAGAATAAAATAAAGAAAAAATTAAAAACATTACATGAAAATAAGATACAAATTACACAAATGTTTATTTTCACAACCTTTACGGTATATTGATAAGGTTGTGTCAATAAGGCCAAAATGCCTACCCATCGTTCATCCGCTGCGTTTTCCTTGCATGCATTACCATCAATGCAAGTCTCTAGAAAACGTTTGTGGCTTGTAAAATAAGCCGTTTCTTCATACAATGTCATAAAAACAATAATAACGTCTGCGCCCGTTTATGAACTAACTTTCCTCTCAGACGCCATGTCACATAAGGAAACAATTCGCAGCTGAAGGTAAATGCTCTTAATTTCTTCCGTTGCCTCATTGGTTGACGTAAGGAAACGTAATTATTACCAACATACGAGTACAATTTACCAAATATTATATTAGTAACAAACAGAAGATTTTAATGATATAACACTTTTCGTGTATAATAAATTCTTTCTAATATAACATATAGAATGCGCTATGTAAATATTAATAGGAAATTACATATCAATTAAGTTCAAAATACATAATAAAAATGTTATTTGGTGTTTTAATTTTATAGGTTGGTACTAAAATAGTTACTTTATCTTATGTGCAACAAAAACATGATAGTTAATAATTTCGGAACTTCGTTGATTAAAGTAATATATTTGTTAGTTTTATATGTAGTTATTCTTAAAGCAAAATAAATTAAATGAAACATCAATGTGGTAAGTTCATTTTACTGATGTTTCAAACTAAATCAAGTTACTCTGTTAGGTGTGAACCTGTTATATTTACCAAACGCTTTCTGATCTATTTGTCCACCTTTTGGTATATTTGTTCAAACCCTTGAAAATTCCTATTAATAGTATAAATTTTGGAAATGTTGAGTTATTTAGGTGATAAATAAAATATGACAATTAAATCGGTTATTTTTATTGTTTTAGCAAAAAAGGATGACTTTGAAAGATAACGAAAAACATAAAACTAATGGAGATACATTAGACATTAGTTTTTGTAGTTCTCATGCAGTTAAACAGAATCAGTCTCAAGGTAACTGAATAATATATTGACATGATGTAATATCGCAACTTATATTTCTTTATTTGTAGGTCGAATTTCAAGATCCGCTACTACTAGGTTGCAACTTTTAAGGATTAAACATGAAGAATACCGTATTTCAACAGCTCGTAATATTGCTTTAGTTATATTAAGGTATGTTGATATCTTTACAACACGGCGAGTAAACATTGACGTTACTAACGATATTAACAGCTGCATTATAGTAAAATAATAATTTACAATTAGGATTTAAATTCTTATACCAAGATTAGGATTATCATATATTTAGCAGGGCACCCCACAAGTTACAAATAAAGTGTGTATCATTCTCGATCAATAAATAGATCCAATTGGTCACATAGGAAAGTGTATTTGAAGATTTAGACATTAATGAAGAAGAATAAACTTAGTTGTCATTGAACATTTCAATTTTGCATTTCAATATTGTATAAATTAGAATTTTTATTATTGAAGAAAGAAGATGATGTACTACGTTTAAGAAGAATATTAATGCTTGTTTTTCTAATTTTATAAATTTATAATCTACTTTTTTTGTTGTTACAAAGAAGACATTTTGAAGATCATGAAGAAAGAAAATGAAGAAAATTTGTTTCTTTTATTCAGTTACATAATTCATTTTAAAACATCAATTGCTCAAATTTCTTATAATTTTTTTTAAAGTAATTTTATTCATGCATGCTTTGTACTCAAGAATATTTACTACAATAAATTCAAGAGTGAAAACCGAAGAACAAAGAAGAAACATATGGAAAGTTTGTCATCAAATAGTGCAAATTATATAAATATATAAATATTTTTAGTACGAGATATTGCATAATGAATATTTACAGGGATATCAAAGATACACCAAAAAGAAGGAGGGATAAACCAGAATTTGTTAATGAAATTCGACGAAAATTACTTATTTTACATGATTATAACTGCAAGACAACTCAGGTAAGATGTGTTAATTTTATTAATCACGTGATAACCCATGTAAAATTTTACTTTTTATTATTATTCTATTGGGAAATTTCTAAATGTGCACTATTTTAGGTGAAAGGCAAGTTTCCATATTCCAAACAGTTCATTTTAGTTTTGCTTCGATATGTCCAACTGGAACATGAAACTCTTTATTCTCCAAAAAATTATAATATTGAATATGAAAAAGAAGTGGAAAGACGAGTGTTGTGCCTTTTGGAGGTGATGTTGAATGATGCTACAGAAAAGTTTGGTTATAAAAACACCATCCATGCCACATCGAAATGTGTGCTACGTGTGTTAAACAAAGTGAATCTGGAATACCGTACAGAAGATAAGTTTGTTGGAATTTTAATTATGTAAGTTGTACATCATTGATACATAATATTTAATTTCTTTGTTACTTACAACATATTCGTTTGTGAATATTTTAAATTTGTAATTAGTTCTGGGAATCAACAAAAATGGATAAATATCTGGTTAATTAGATAACAGTTAACTGTAAAATAACTGCAGAATTCAATAATCTCTATTTGTTGTAAGAAAATATTACGTTATTAAATATTTCTAGTGCAGTTTTCTTTTGAAATTCTGGTATATCTTGAAAATATATAATAACATTTCTAGAATATTGTATAAATTTGCTGTTTCCTTTAAACGAAATTGAATAGCTTTGAAGATCACGAGGCAAAATGATTATGTGTAAAGCTCGTGTATCAACTAAAATATGTTTACTATGTTAAATTGTATTTGTATAAATAGTTCTTGAAAACTTTTTAACTTTTTCGAAAATTCCTGTGTAATAATTCATTCACGTATTCTGCGTTAATAAAAGTTTATTACAGGTAAAAACGAAAGTTAGTTAAGTTTATTTAAAATTAAATTATCATTTTAGTATCAAAAGAAAAAATAACAGCTTTTTGTAAAATCAAAGCAATGCCGAATTCTTCAAGTAAATTCTCGGTATGAATTAATTCCTCAAATGTACATTCCGTGGCTTCTGTTATTTCAGTTTTAAAATTTCCATTTTCATATTCCTAAACCAGTTCTTTAAACTTTCATGAAAAGTATTGTTCAAAATAAGTTTTAGACAAAATACCATCCCTTTTGAAGCTGGTGGTTTTTTGTCAGGTGAACATTTTTTGTGCCTACGAGATAATTAAAAAAAAAAAACGGTTTCAATTAGCAGTCGATAATAAATAATTTCTAAACTACCTTATATTTTGTAGTAGTCGTTGTTTATCGGGCGTTTGCACCTCTCTCGGTTCCATGAAAATCATAGATATAATAATAAAAAATATTACTTTAAGCTTTACTTAAACGTTAAACGTTTATGGTGCAAATGTCACTATATGTAATCTTAAATTTTGTGAACATTTTTGTAATTTATATATTTACAGAAAACTGCTTAAAAAGTTGGGTCTGCTGGATGAAATCACCAAAATCAAAGATAGCAAAGGAGCTCAGTCTTTAGAAAGTTTATTACACAATCCAACTGTACAACTTTTATCAACATCTAACATTGATGACTTAAGCGATTGTGATTCTGAAGATTCCATTGAGGTAACATTCTAATTGAGTTGATAGATAACCACTACAACTTAATTTTCTATACTATTTGTAATTTTAATCTAGAGTATTATGTTATAAATTGAATTGCATTTATTTAATTATTTATTTAAAATTTTATTACTATTTTGAGAGTATGTATTATTATGCTGATTTTAAAGAACACTTATGCACACTTTTAAAATATTAGTAGTAGTCCTTAACAAGTTTGTACACTAGTAATGCCGTTGTCTCATCATATATTTGAATTTGGAACCTGAAGATTTGTAGTAAAACCAACACCATTCAAAATTAACTGACTCTCACTCCTTACTCCACAGCACTCGTTTGATGCCACTAGGTTTTCAAGTTTTTATCGAAATGTGTACACTTTTTGTGAATATTCACATCTTTTTTTTTCTCCTGGAAAGCTGCTGTTTTTGAGATTACTATATTTTTATCTGGTAGTAATTGCATCCAATACCAATGCAATTTTTTTAAAATACATATTCATAAAATTTATTATTATTATTTGTTTTTAATAATTACATTTCGGTGATAAACACACCAGCAAATTTCTTCCATCGTTACATTCTGGAACAAAATATACAATGCATAAAAGTGTGATAATCCAAAAATTCTAATTGTTTGCAATAATTTAACAATGGAATTTAAAAGTCCATTGTGTTAATTGCAATAATTTTATATAGCTTTGAAATGACAAGGTATTTTTTTACATAACTGAAGTGTTTAATCTCGTGCAGCTAATACATCCTGATTAATACACGTTTTTTCATTGTAGGTGTCTCCTTATTGTGAATCTTCTATTTGCAAAGATGAATCAGTATCAAATCCGATAATAAAACGGGAAATCAAAACATTGATCTCAGAAGAACTTAAGGTTGAGAATATTAATAAAGTGTTGACAATAGAAGTGATACATGATGATTTCCACGATGAAGATTTGCTTATGATGTATAAATTTCCAGAAGCTAAAAGCAAAACTAAATTAAAAACATCAAATCAAGTTCGTTCTGAAGATGACAAATTTTCATTCTTGGATTTTCTTGATGAAAAGAAACCAGATGTTGCTGATGACTTTGTAAATTCAGATGTACAAGTTAATGATTGGATAATAAGTGATAATGAAGCCAATAAAAGTACAAATAATGATCATGATTTAAAATTAAGTAACTGCAATATATCTGTTGTGCATAAAAGTGTTAATAATATAGAAACTAGTGACATTGTAGTAATAGATGATGATGATGATGACAATGACATTCAAATTGTCGACGATAAAAGTTCTATAAAACTAAATTCTTCCGTAAACCTTAAAATTCAAAGTGCTTTATTACCGACAGTTAATCCACCAATGCTAAATGTTGTAGATATTTCTGATGATGAAGAAGCCTTGTTAGTTACTGATAATCATGCTGACTGTGTTATATCTGTAGATGATGAAGATGACATTCTGAATAAGTTTAATGATTTGTCGGTGCCCAGTCTTGTTAGACACGAAAGCGCCAAAGGATGTGATAATCAAGTGAATGAAATATCTTCATCTGAAATATTCGACACGGAAAATGACGATTCTTCAATTCATGTAAATGAAGCAGTAAATTACCAAGAAAACTACAGAGTCAATCAAACAGAAAGGTTTATTTCCATTACCTCATCTGTACAAGATGTGCCATATTCAAATATCGAAATAACCTCAACAACAGGACGTTCATATGAAAGGCAAGTAATTGATGACTCTTATAATAAATCATTTCGACCTAGAAAAAAAATTAATTGGAATTCAAGTTATGATTTTGGAGAATGCAGTAATTCTGGAAGATCAACAAATGTAGAAGATACTAATTTACTGGAAAGCGATGAATCTTTTTGTCAGGACATTGTTGGTGAACATAACGACAAAAATCCAAAATATAACGTGCCATTCACAGAACTACAAGATCATTCAGCTCGATTTCAACCTGATACTGGCTCTGTGAAAGATCGGTTAAATTATGATAAACATTTGAGCTCATATAATTCAAATATAAATCAAGGGAAAAAGGGACTAGTTACAGAACTGTCTGATAACGAAATAGACAGAAATGTTGACTTATCATGTAAAGATAATGCTATGATTTCTAAAATAGGTAATGATGCTAGCTCTTCCGCAATACTTATGACGAAACAAACAACTGATTCAATAGACAAAGGTGCCTTTGATACTGTTTCTAAAAGTAAAGAATATGTGAATTATGCACAAAAATCTGATACGGAGGCAGTGAAAAATATTGAAGAATGTTCTGAGATTTCTTTAGCATTTACATCCAATGAATCGAATTATACAGAATTAGATAATGTGAAAAAAATATTGGACGTGGATATAGAAAAAGTAACTGAAAGTATGGCGCAGTGTAGTGTAATTGAATCATCAGATTGTAAAAAAAAATATAATGGTGATTTATCATTGGAAACCAATCATGTTAATGTAAATAAACAAATCGATATAACTGAGCATAGCAGCAATGGTTGTATAATTGACGAAAATTGCCACATTTCTGAAAAATGTTGTATAGGAACACACACAAAAATTGACAAATTAAACAGGGAAATTAGTATAGTGGATGAAGATCTGCAAGACAAGAAAGAAAACTTTGAATATCAAACGGAAGGTGAAAATATTGTAATACAAGATGATAATATAATTTCAAAACAATCAACTACGGAAAATAAAAGTAAATTATCTGAACATGATTCATTTGATTATCAAAAGGTGACTGACTTGCCTGCTACTATTTTGGAAGAACAAACTGATTTATATTTGGAGAATGTGAATGATAAAGAAAGCACGAACTCACATCTTGAAACGACTTTGGAATTTTTGGAAATCGATAATGAAGTTGTAATTTCTGATGATTGCGACATTGTGCAAAATTCAAAACAAGATCAGTGTCAAGTTGATTTCGTTGTTTATTATGAAAATGAAGAAATATTTGAAGAACATGTTCATATGAGTGATACTTCGGATGTTGGATGTATTGAAGAAGTAGTAATTACTGATCAAATAGATGATAATGTTGATTTGGATGATTCTTACAATTATTATGAATCCACAGAAAAAGACATATGTAGCATCAAATCATTAAATTCTGAAACTAGTGTTAACTGTGATAACAATTCATCCACAAGTACAGAAACTAATAATACTGATCAAGAATTAAGTAATATGACCGTTGTAGATAATATAAGTAACAGTATTTTGTCACTGAATACTGAGTGTATGGTACAATCTGTTAAGCCACAATTAACGATTGATGTAGATAAAAAATTGCAAACAGAACAAGAGAATAATGAGAAGCTAGAGTGTGCTTCACTTACAGAAAGTGCAATCAGTTATGATACAGACATTAAGGAACTAACCAATACAGTTGATATTGATCAAGTACGTAAAACAGAAATTACATCATCATTACAAAATGAAATAAATGAAACTGTTGGTACGTTAAGTGATCCAATTTGTACTTTTCAAAGTCACATACAAGATGAAATACCTGATGGGAATGTTTCAGATAAAATGAAGCAAAAACAATATAATGGGAATGAGTGCCATAATAATATGCTGCGTGCCAATAACACTGATCTGACAGTTCCAGGAAAAATTATTGAAAATGATAATGATTGCGACAAAAGTACTAGTGAAGAATGTTTAGTAAATGAAACGTCTTCAAAATCACCAATTCAAGATTTAAAACAAAATAGTAACAGCCTATATATTGAGGAATGTTTGAATACAATTCAGAAAGGAAACAAAGGCACTAAAGATGTGGATATGAATCAAGAAATGAACATTAAAAATGTCCCTCAAAATGAATTGGATCACAATTTAGCGCCAATTAATGTTTTGACCACAGAAAAGTCTGAAGATAAAGAAACTAAAACAATTCTTAGTAACCCGAAAAGAGCAAATGAAACAAAATTGAGAATGCAAGTGAAAGAAAACGATGAAAACCTATTCAGTGAAAATATTTGGTTAGAAAATGATAATGATACATCACATGTCACAAAAGGTAAGAAATGTAGAATTAGTGAAGAATTATTATAAATATATTTATTCCAGCATTACCTATCCAAATGACAGAAGTATGTGGAAACGTTTTGTCATCTGAAATTGGTAGTATGGATGATAAGACCGGTAATGGATTTATAAGTGAAACTTCTATTTCGGAAATAAATCCATGCAGCAATAATATAATTCCAGCTATAATTAATGAAGACCCAGAAGATAATAATAAATCAGGTAAAAAATTGCCTCAAAATGATTTAGTTAAAAAAAAATTACCAAAACCTTGAGGACACTTAAGTAAAATTAATAATTTTGTAGGAAAAACGTTTGAAGATGATGAAATTAAATCAGTTATTAACCAAAAAATGGAAAGTGAAATAAAAACAATGCAGGTGAAAGAAAACAATGATAATGTTATGCCAGAAGGTAAGACTAAAAAAGCCAATGAGAAAGAATTACTATGTATATTTATTTCAGCATTATCAGTTAAAATAATGGAGAAAAGTGATAACATTTTGTCAAATGAAATTATTGATGTGACGGATGGTACAACTGGTAAAAAAATAAAGAATTCAACTTCTCCTTTGGGATTAACTAATGGTAACATTATTCCATCGGATGCAATTATAAAAGATGATATAATTCCAGCTAAAATTAAAATATTACAGAACATTTTATTACCTGTTATTGATGATATGTCAGATAAAGTGTTCAAGAGTGAAACTTCATTTATAAAAAATCCCTGTAATAATAATTCAGAAAATTCAGTTACAAAAGATGTAATGTTAGCTGTTATTAATGAAGATGCAGAAGACGATAATAAAAACCATAATTTAACTGAAAATTTTATTAAAGAAAAAACGTCTAAAGATAAAATAATAGAAGTCACGAATAAAATTTTGTCAACTGAAATTATTGATAATATGGATGGTAAGAATGATAAAGAAATCAAGTGTCACAGTTCAGTTTTGGGATTAACTAATGATACCTCTAGTAATAATATTTCATCAAATTTACCTAGAAAAGATGACACAATTCTAACTATAATTAATGAAGATGCAACAGATACAACAAAAGATCAGAAAATGGAAAGTGGAAGTATATCAATGATTCAAGATGTGGAATTAAAAGAACATAAACATATTTTCCCAAAAGAAATACTGACAGATAAGCAAGTTTTATATAGTAATATTTCTACTTATGAACCAATTATGGAAACTTTAACTACAAATGATGGTAACAAAGTTGATGAAATTATTGGAAATATTGTTACTGATGAAAATTATGTAAATGAAGCAGAAGCACAAATAGTATATGAAGGTTATCATGAAACTGTCTACAGTGATAATATTACAAGATTTGAAGACTCGGTTGATGAGGGAAGAATTGATGAAGTTGTTATTAATGCTGAATGTGAAGAACATGCAATACTTGCTGGTGAAACCGAAAATTGTATTGAACAAGCAGATGTTTGTGAAGAATATAATAAAACTTTACGTAGTAATAGTGATAAATGTGCTGTTAATGTTGATGAAGAAAATAAACATTACCATAATTGTTCAAGTGAAGAGGAAAATTTTAAAACTATAACTAATGAAAATGTAGATGACGGTAGACAAGTATGTTTTAGACTACTTGACAAGTATGATGATATAGTAGGTAATACTGTTGATAGTAAAACGACCGACACGCATGATATTACTGTAGATATTGATACATCTTGTATGAATTTAACAGAATTATCAGGGAAAATGATGCTTTATGTAAATAGTCCAGATAAAACGGAAATTGCAGTAACAATTGATACCGAAACTTCATACAAACATTTGGGTGATTATGAGGTGCCATTAGATAAGAATGTTTTTAATAAAGATCCTACAGTAACTAGAGCTGCCTTAAGCAATTTAAATACAGATGTGACAAACTATAATATAACAGAATTTTCTTTACAACAATCAGACATAAGTGTCAATAATACCAATGATGACATGTCTGAATTTGGTACCAATATAATCGACACTACAAGTTTAAATGTATTAGCTAAAGTAGCAGCTGAACAAGAAACTTTAGAAGTGAAAAGCAAATCTTTACAAGACATTTCAAGAAACGAAAATAAACAAAATAGAAGTCGTTTGAAAATACCTGGTAAACATTTTGCAGCAAGAAAGATTAGATCACCGAAAACTCCAAAACAAACTGAAACACGTAAAATGCTTCCCAGAGCAGCAAAGCAAAACGCGCAAATTGACTATTCAAACAGATTGGATAACAAAAGAAATACTAGAAAAAGCCTATCTAAATCAAATGATTCTACAAAAGTGAGCAAAAACAAAACAAAATGTAAGCCAAATGAATTTAAAGAAAATGTTTGTCATCAGCCACCAAATAATATATATGCAGCTGAAAACATATCAGAGCAAGATGTGCTAAGTGAAGATAGTTGTGACAGTTTTAAGGGTAATTTGGTTATCGCCGAAGATGCAAAACATGAACAATTCACAAATGTTAATTTCAAATCGAGTACAAATGATGACATGTCGATATATGACGAAAGTACAGTTGAAGATGGTTTAGTTCTAATAAATTCAAAAGATTTAAATTTAAATGATGAAATTAATCCTATTCAAATAAGTATTCCAGATACAGATGATAATAATGGTGTTCACTATGACATTTTACAGGAAGTTGAAGGAATTAACACATGTGATACTGACAAGGAATATCTGAAGACACAATCCTGGCATGAAAACAGTTGGTCAAATCTTAAATCTGAAAACAATTTTAGTAAATGTCTTCAGAATTTGGATATGAAAGAAAAAAATTTAGATAATAAGAATATGTTACCAAAGAGTGAAAACCTGGCAACAGTATCAGATGTGAATGAAATATCCAATACTTTTAATGAAGAATATGGACAAGGAGAAAATGCTTCAAATAGTTCAGAGACATCTCAAGATTCAGACAATTCTAAAATAAATAAGCCAACTGACCACAGTATTGAAAATATTTTAAACATATCTCCGAAAAAACAATGCCCTAAGACGTCTGATATGGACACATCAAAATCAAATGAAGATTTTGTGAAAAGCGATGAATTTGAAAGTAAACCTAGTTGCTCAAGTGATTGTATTCTTCAATCAGGTGATGCAACTAAAGTCAATACTGAAAATGAATTTCAGGAAAAGTGCAAACCTTTAGTAGAAATGCAAAATGATACTCATATATTTCATGACCAACTTAACTTCACACCCAGTGAAATTTTGCAACCTGATGTACATGAAATAATTCAGGAAACATTAGAGGTGTTGACAGACTGCCAAATAAAAGAAAGTCTTAATTCCAGAAAAATGAAAAATAAAAATATAAAATTAAAGGAACTTACAAATAATGAAATGATTGTTTGTGAATTTAAAAGAGACGTTAACAATCAATTGCCAATCAGAACAAAAGCAGCTTTAAAGTCTTACGAAAAAACAAAGTTTAACCCTTATGTTCGTATATCAAGAATAAAAGATTTAGAAGATTTTAGAATAAAATATATAAAATCTTTAATAAAAAGTGATAAAACGATAAATGATAAAATGTTGACAAAGTCTAAAATGAAGAATTCAAAAAAAGTTAATAATATTGATAGACACCACATCTTAAGATCAAAAAGTTGTGAAGGAAATTTAAAAACAATGAAGAAAGACAGACGGCACTCCTTACATGTAAGTGTACAAACTGATGTGGATAGACAATGTTCAAAATTATTAAATATGAAAGTTGAAAAATTGTTGTTGTGTTCAAATAATAAGCCTTTGCATAGTAAATCTAATGAAAATGAACAGAAACATTTAGAAATAGATAATGATGCAAAAAATAAAATAAATAGAACTAAAATTAACAATAAAGAAATAAGAGCTTCCGAATTCAATATCGAGGAAATATCTAAAAACAAAATTCTAAAAAAAAATATTGAAGATATTGTAACTAAAATCAAAATTCATAAAATTAAAAGTAACACTGTCATTGAAGAAAATAAATCAAAACTAGATGAAACATCTCGTAAAGAAAAGAAATGTAGAAAGAGGTTTACTTCACCACGAAAGGCGAAAATAGATGAACAAAATAAAAAGGAAAAAGAAACGACGCTTTGTAATGAAGATATTAATAAAATGCAGTCAACAAAAATAGATTTTACAAAAAATACTTGTAATGTTGTCAATAAACCTGTGCAATTAGAAAATGAAAGCATAGTTATAAAAACGAATAAAGAAATAAATCTGGATGAACAACTGGAAAGCGAAACACACAATCAAGAAATAGATATTGAATGTACAGAAAGTAACGTAACTGATAACATAAATATTTGTAAAGATGCCAATACAAAAACAAACGTAACTGATATATGTAATATAAATACTTGTGAAGATGCCAATAAAGCACCTATGCACACAGAAGACAAATATGTGCTAACAAAAATGGGTGAAGACATTCAAATAAGTTTTGATGAAGAAACACAAAAACAAGAAACACGCAAATTAAACATACAAGATGAAATTCATTCAATTAAAAGTAATGTGATAGAAAACGCATGTGATAATATTTACAAAACATGTTCACCTGCAGAATGTGATAATACGATTAAAGAAAATAATGAAGTGCAAAATTTGAATGAAGACACAGAGAATAAAGCAAGAAAACAAATAACAATAAATGACAACCTAATTGAAAGCAATAAAGAAGAAACAGAAATAAATGGTTGTAAAGTAAAGAGAAAAAATGAAATTCAGAGCACTGAAATAAGTTTAACAAAAGACGCCTGTGGTTTAAACAAAAATTCATTACAAGACAGTGTAAATAAAAAATATGAAAATATTCAAACAAATTTGATTCAAGAAATAAAGAATGATGTTCGAGAAGAAATGGCAGATAATTCTAATTTAAATGAAGAAAATGGACAAGAAAAAATAAATGTTGATGTAAACCCGGAAGACGAAATTCAACCAAGGACAATAAAGTTGACTGAAAACATGAGTGTTGATACACATACATCACCAGTAAAAGAAATAAATAAGAAGAGTGAAGATGTTTTAACTAATTTCAACAAAAAAACGAAGAGTAAATTAAGAAAAAAGAGGTCACTGAGAGGCAATCTACATGATCATAATGAAAAGAAGAAAGAAATTAATTGTAATGAAAATCATCAGCGTAAAATTCAGCTAACAGAAATAAATTTATCGGAAAATAAATGTGCTGATGCTTATGATGCGCAGCAAACAATAGATCAAGTACATGTAATTAAAAAATGCGAAGTTATACAAACAGGTTTTGAAGAAAAACAAAATAGTGAACATAGTCTATCTGGAGAAGAGATTAAAAATCATGAATCAATCAAGAAATCCAAACTAGAATTTGAAAGTGAAAATACAGATAAAAATGCAAGTGTTGTAATTACAGAAAACAATGAGTCTGTTGATGTAAATTCCGAATTTACAAATATTGTTGAAAAATTTGATAGTATTGAAAATAAACACATTTTATTTAATGATTTGGTGGAAACGTCAGAATGTAATTTAAATATTGTTGATGCATCCCTTGAGAAAAGATCTGATAATGTACTGAATGCAGTTACAGAGACCGAAACTGATAAGGCATCGACAGTAAAAGAAAATCAAGATACTGAATATATCACTATGAAAGGTTCAAATAATATAAGTCAGGAAGTTAACATTTGTAAGTCTGCAGATGTATTAGTTGAAATTGACTCAATTAGAAGTGAAAACAAAGCTATGGAATCTTGGCAAGATGCTGAACCTGAATCTAAAATACCTTTAGAAGTTGAATCTGAATCCAGAATATCTAAAAATCCGCCAATGAAAGACAGCAATGAAATTTTATCTTGTACTGACATAGAAAATAACATTGACTCTGTTACAAGTATTCAGCTATCAAAGAGTTTAAACAATGAATCAGATAAAGTAGCCTCAAAGGATGAAATTTTAGAAAAACAAAATGTGAAATTTTCAAATGAAACATGTGACTCTGAAACAAAAAATGAATTAAATATGGTAAAAGAGATTTCCGAAAATAAATCCGAAGACAATGTAGATAACATCACGGCACCTTCAACTGATATTGAAGGTGAACGAAAATTTAATGAAGAACAAACTATAAAATGTGATTTATCACAAACTGGTAGTAATGAAACTACACAAGTGATAAAATCTGAAATTGGTAATGCCAAGATTATACAAGCAGTGGAAAAGCAATTAAAACAAGACAATGTTTTACAGGACACATCTGATAATAAGTCTTCACTTATTAATAATGAAAATAATAAAACTATTACTTCTGTTGACAATAAAGTAGAAGTTGGAAAAGCTCAAGATAATTCAAAAAGTGTTTTAGAAATTATGCCAGAAGGCAAGAAAAATCAACATAGTTCGACAAGTTCTCTTGATGAACTTTTATTTGATTCAAAATTAAAATCTATTGAACTGGAAGAAAAGTCCAGAAAACGTAAATTAGACACGATGCCAACTATTAAAATTGAAAATTTAAAATTATCAGTAAAAAATAAATTACAAAAGGCAGAATTAGAATTAAAAATGAAAGAAAAATTAATGTGTAGCACAAACAAATCTAAAAAGTTTAAAAAGAATGAAGTTAAACCAAAACAATTAAGAAAAAGGAATCAACCATTACAGCAAAGCAATATTATTGAATATAGTAAAGAAGAAAGTACTTTAAACAAAAGAAACCAAACAAACTATAATTTGCGAACCAATCCAGAAATATCAGTTGAAAGTGTATTAATACATAAAACTTCACTATCACATAAACCAGACATTCATCATCATATGACAACACCTTTAAATAAAGAAAAATCATATGAAACATCTGAAAGTTCTTTTGAAGTTCAGCTTCAAGAAGGTAGTAAGAAAAATTGCACGTATAAAGTATCTGAAACAATGCTAAAAACAGAAGATCATGTTGACCAAATAGATAATCAGACAGATATGCACAAACAAAACGAATTATCTTCATGTAATAAAAAAATAATTTTGTGTGAAACAAGTACAGTATTTCAAGAAGGTCCTAACTCACAAACATTAGAAGTTCAAACAGAAGTTGCTCATTCAATAGACAAACAAGAAGAATTATCTGCATCTGCTGATGAAATAATTTTAAATGAAGCAAACGCAGCATTTCAAGTACATAATAACTCGCAGAATATACTTGTTGAAACACAAGTGACTTATCCAACAGACAAACAAGAGGAATTATCTGAATCGTCTGGAAAAATAATTTTGTGTGACACAAAAATGGTATTACAAGAAGATATTAATCCAGACAATTTACAAGTTCAGACAGCTGCTTATTTAACAGACAAACAAGAAGAATTATCTGCATCTACTGATAAAACAATTTTCTGTGAATCAAATACAACGTTTGAAGAAGATAATAATTCACAAAGTTTACCTGTACAACCAGAAGCTGCTTATTCAACAAACAAACAAGAAGAATTATCTGCATATACTGATAAAATGTTGTTATGTGACAGAAACATGGTGTTACAAGAAGATCCAGACAGTTTACTAGTTCAGACAGAAGTTGTTTGTTCAACAGACAAACAAGAAGAATTATCTGCATCTACTGATAAAATAACCTTCTGTGAAACAAACACAACGCTTCAAGAAGATAATTCACAAAGTTTACTTGTTCAACCAGAAGCTGCTTATTCAACAGACAAACAAGAAGAATTATCTGAATCTGCTGATAAAATAACCTTCTGTGAAACAAACACAACGCTTCAAGAAGATAATTTACAAAGTTTACTTGTTCAACCAGAAGCTGTTTATTCAACAGACAAACAAGAAGAATTATCTGAGTCTACTGATAAAATAACCTTCTGTGAAACAAACACAACGCTTCAAGAAGATAATTTACAAAGTTTACTTGTTCAACCAGAAGCTGTTTATTCAACAGACAAACAAGAAGAATTATCTGAGTCTACTGATAAAATAACCTTCTGTGAAACAAACACAACGCTTCAAGAAGATAATTCGCAAAGTTTACTTGTTCAACCAGAAGCTGCTTATTCAACAGACAAACAAGAAGAATTATCTGAATCTACTGATAAAATAACCTGTGAAACAAACACAACGCTTCAAGAAGATAATTTACAAAGTTTACTTGTTCAACCAGAAGCTGCTTATTCAACAGACAAACAAGAAGAATTATCTGAGTCTACTGATAAAATAACCTTCTGTGAAACAAACACAACGTTTCAAGAAGATAAAAATTCACAAAGTTTACTTGTTCAACCAGAAGCTGCTTGTTCAATAGACCAACAAGGCGTATTATGTGAATCTACTGGTAAATTAATTTTGTGTGAAACAAACATGGTAGAAGATACAAATTCACAAAGTTTACTAGTTCAATCAAAAGCTGCTTGTTCAACAGACACACAAGAAGAATTATTTGCATCTACTGATAAAATAATTTGTTCAACAGACACACAAGATGAATTATCAAGATCTATTGGTAAATTGTGTGAAACAAACACAGAAGACAATACTAATACAGAAAATTTATTAGTTCAACCAGAAGCTGCTTGTTCAACAGACACACCACATGAATTATCTGAATCTACTGATGAAATAATTTTCGGTGAAACAAGTACAAGGTTACAAGAAGGTAGTACACAAAGTTTATTAATTCAATCACAAGCTGATTGTTCAATGGACATACAAAATGAATTATCTTCATCTATTGATAATACAGTTTTATGTGAAACAAATACAGTGTTACAAGAAGATATTAATTCACAAAGTCTGACAAAAACAAATGAAGATGTGAATGATGATGAATACATATTAATGCAAGAAGGTTCACATCTTCATAAAACTGAAAGCCACATTGAAGATGAAATTAGTGAAACTAATAGCACAATGAATAATTCGAGCACAGAAGAAATTATCTCGGAATCTTCAATTTCAATAAAAACTGAAAACATTTATGAAAGTGAATCTAAAAATCAAAGTTTAATTAATCAAAATATCAAAGTTGACAATTTAAATAATACAGAACACACCGAAGATGATAATTTAATACACAAAATGTTAAATAATGAATTTGAAAGAAATATAAGAAATGATTTGGAAAAGGAAGATCTAACAACAGGATTAGACAGTATAGAATCCGCCGTTAAAAATGATACAGAAATGGAACTTGATAGTCAAATTATTATGGATAGTATGAATATCTGCCATGCAACAAATATTGAAGGAACATCTATGGACATAGATAAATCTGTAACGTCCAATGAGTTAACAAATAACCCTAAAGAAGTTGGTTTGGCTGTCATATCAAAACACACTTCGCTGAACATAATTGAAGACCAACTTGAAAAATCAGACTCAACAACAAATGATGTTGAGTGCATAAATAGATCTAATATATCAATGAATATGGAATCAGAACTTTCACTGCAGCCTGTATCTATTTCAGACAATATTGAAACAGATGGAATAATATTTGAAGAACAAGAAATGTCGGTGATATCAGCAATAGAACCTTGCAGAATGTCAAACTTCGTAGATTTATCGTGTTCCAATGTAACAAGTGTAGAAAATTCAGATTTGTCGCCTATAAGTACTTCCAAGTCAACTGTACCAATAAAAAGCATAATTTCATGTTCATCTGATATTGACATACTAGAAAATTCTATCGAAGTCAGTGATCAGAAACTATCTACTGGTGGAATTTCAACCTTAGAGATATCCAATAAACTGTCCATACAACCAAATATAAACACTGAAATATTATTGAACAAAGATCAACTAATATCTGAGAAATACAAAAATATAGATGATAATGAAATGACTTTGAATCAACAAAATCTAATTACCAGTACACCAACAAAAATTTTGACATCAGAAACTGACGCTATACATGAAATCGAGAATAATATTTGTGTTCCAAATAGTCTACCTTCACCTATGCGACTTGTTCCTTTGGATGTAGTATCATCCTCGACATTAAATATTATAACAAGTGAAATGTCTACTTTCGATAGCAGCCAAATATTAACATCAAGTGTAGGTTTATGCAATACACAGTTAACAAAATCGGTAAGTTTTGTTAATGAATTACAAGTGAACAACATGGAAGGTGGTGCTACATCCAATAAAAATTTTGATACAATTGATGTTGATGAAACACCTTTGACTATTTTAAAGGTATTGGGAACGATACAAATTGGCTCTGGTACTTCTGATCACGATTATAGTTTGGGTAAGAAATTTTTAATTTTTGTTTTCAGATGTTTAAAATATTTTGTTTTATAGGAGGTCCTTTATTAAGTGGAAAATGTGAAAATAATGATCTAAACCAATCCAATAACACATTGTCGAATTTAAAACAAGCTAATGAAAAAGTGTCGAATGAAGACTTAGATAATTCTCCAGTAGATAGTGAAAATATGTTTCCATTTTCTGAGCAAGTTTGTATTCCGTCACTGATGGATAATAATTTAACACAAGAATCTAGTCGTTCTTTAGATGACTCCAGTGAAGATAGTGGCAATGATTATAAGTTATGTGAACAAGATCATCAATTAAATTTCAGTTTTATTGAAAATCAGGATGTAACACACTCGTTAGATGATACTGTTATAAATCAGGAAAATGCACAAATATGTGATCTAATTGAAATAAATTTAAATCAAGAGCAAGATAATGAAGAAGGAAACATTAATTCTTTAATAAATGATTTTAAATCGCAAGGGAGTTACGAATACAGTCAACCTACGTTAATGAGCATTGAAAAAATGAACAAATTGCTTCATTCCAATTCTCAAACGGACGATATTAATACGGCTATAGCTAGTTTGAATAATGTTTTAACTAATACTAATGAGAAAATTGAGAAAAATAAAGATAGTACTTATCAAAATGATGATAGCACTAATTTGAACGAATGTAAAGTGAGTTCCGATAATGCTTTTGCAGTCAACAGTCTAGTTAATTTAGGAGTGCAGTCGCATAGTTTTCCCCTTGCTAATTTCGCTTTAAACGATATTGAACATATTTGTTTCACAGACGTGAATGAAACCACATTAACACCAAAAGTACACAGTGTTGATCTTCAGAACAACACTATTACCCCAGAATTTTCTATCGATGATTCAAAACAAGATTCATCAATTACAACACCAAAAAAAGTTAAGGTGAAATATAATAAACACGAGTTTGCTTCAACTGATAATATATTTAGTGAAGGCGATTTTAACTGTGTACAAACATCACCTATTGATAGCATAATTGATTCCAACAAATCTAATAAAACTGCGAAAATTACAGAAACCTGTAATCGGAAAACAAACAAATCCAACACTGAAGTTACAAAAGCAACATGCAATAAACCATATATGTCAACACACAGAAGACTTTCGATGGATTTGAAAGTAAAAATATTATCAGATATAAAAGTAAAGAGTCCTGGAAAAATAAACAAGGCTGACGGGTCTGCATTTGCAGTTCGTAGAAATAATAAAACGCCTGTTTCTGCACCACCTAAGAAGAAGGTGGTTTGTCAACAAGTTGAAGTTAAATGTGATTTAAATGAGAAGCCTACGTTAGTCACGTCCAAAGATAGCAATAGTATACAAGTTGCAGATAACAATGCGTTGCCTACAATCAAGGCTAAAAATCCAAGTGACTCTGTAAGTACGACAGACAATAAGATAAACAAACAAGTAACACCGAAAGCAAATATTGAAGACATTACTAAAGATAAGTTAAACAAATTATTAGATAGTATATCTATTGGTAGGGCTGCCAATGATAATTTCAAACAGAAAGCAACATATATCACTAAATCAATGAATGTACAAAAATCAATGTACGATTTGACTGAAATTAAAGGCAATGATAAACAACCTCCAAAATCAATTATGGAAACACTGAAAGCAGCAAATTCATTTTTGAAAAAACAAGAAGTAAGTGTCAACGAGACCAAAATAGTAAATAACAAGTACGATGACATTAAGAGTCGCCAAAGAAAACCTACAAACAAATTAATTGACAATTATTCTCTAGAAAAATTATTACGTGTTGAAGAAGATGCAAAATCTAAATTTGACAAATCCAAAAATAAAATTCCAGTAACAGTTCGAAAAACAACTCCAACATTAAAACCAGATAAGAAACGAAAAAGTTTTCTAGAAGACGAAGTTTCATCAGACTCTTTGTTATATAAGAGAAACAGAACAAAACCTAAATCACTTCTTGATTACAACGACAGTTCTTCATCGGATGATATTACTAGGCAAGAGAAACAAAGGAAGTATAAAGGAAATGAAGATGAAAGATTGAATAAAATTAAAAGAGACGTGGACACTTCAGATAATGATATTATTTCAAAAAGTAAGAAAATGAAACATGAAAGCAGATTAAATTCTGAGGAAAGTGACGCACTGTTTGATAGATTACGGCAGGAATATATCATAAATAAACTTCAAGATCAAAACAAAGAAGAATCGAAAATGAATTTTCATAATCTAGACGATAGGAAAAAAGAAATTGCTCGTTCTGTTACTGACAAAAAGCCTTCAACTGAGTCGAGAAAGTTAGACCAACTCGCAAGAGCAGTTAATGAAAGTGCAGAGAGAAGTAGTGAAAAACAATCTGGATCCAAAATGAATAAATTAAATGCAAGTCAATTAAAGAGTTTGCCAACACAGTCTACTGCTTCATATATGCATCATTCAGCAAGAGAAAATGAAAGACACCACAACCAATATGTAGATAGAACCAGGCATACTGACTTTAGAGATAAGCGTCGAGAACATCTTTCAGGTGGTAGTTATCGATATCCTCAGCCTGATCAGAAGTATAATTCAAGGGGACGTTCGCCAATATCCAGGCATGGTAGCACTAATAGAAGACCTTGCTTTTCAGAACCCAGACAATCTGAAAGTGGACAATATAGTTCATCACATAATAACAGGTAATCAATTATTATGCATAAAAATGTCAATTTTATTGTAAAATGTTTAAAGGATACAAAGCAGAAGAGACATAAGTGTTCCATCATATTTATCGTACCTTTCCAATATTCGAATCGGTAATCCTAGAAGGCCAACTGCCTCAACAAATGATCACGAGTGGATCGACACCATAAGCAAATATTTACCACCACCAAATGTTTCTTTCCAATCTCCTGGTAAGTGAATATATTTTGACAACTAAAATGGAAATTTTCAAATATGCACTTTTGTTGCAGATAGTAGGGATAATGACGGCAAGCGCACGTGAATTTTAAACTTGTATATAGTGTTTATATTTTAATTTATATTTTAATTAATTTATACGTAAATGTTTTATCTTGTGTTTCATGTAATTGAACTGCTCAGATTTGTACACTAAACGTTTTAAGTATATTTTACAAATATATTAATTATTTATTTGAATATGTAATTAAAACAATTTTAAATATTTATTAAAATTTATTTGTATATTTGTTAATGTAAGAATTATTTCATGGTAATAAATGTTTTATGAAACTTGTTTTTTATTTATAATAAAAATTATAAGGCAGTGGTGTCAAACTCATTCGTGAACGTCGCCCACCAAATACAGTTTTAGAGAGTCTTCGGGCCGCAAAATAGGTTGGGTTCGCTCCTCAAAAGAGACAATTTTTTTGTAATGTGAGTTAGGTTCGCTCCGTGACTGAAATTCAAAAAAAGATGTGTGAGTTGGGTTCGCTCCGTAATTGAAATCCAAATTTAATAACACGCAATGTTTTAAAAAAGTACTTTTTTAAATTAACTTCATGGGCGGGGGCCGCATTCTAAGGTTCTGAGGGCCGCATTCTAAGGTTCTGAGGGCCGCATTCTAAGGTTCTGAGGGCCGCATTCTAAGGTTCTGAGGGCCGCATTCTAAGGTTCTGAGGGCCGCATGCAGCCCGCGGGCCGCGTGTTTGACACCACAGCTCTAAGGCTTTAAAGCAATAATAAAACAATAACAAAGTCCAACTTAGTAATATTTGAATTGACTTTAACTTGGTCAGCTCCATAACAGAATATTTTTGATAATATTTGCAGATTAGAACTAGTAAATTGTCTGGCTACTTATGGACTTAAACATACAGTAAATGATTACACAAGAGTTCAGCAGCACTCTAAAAGCTGTATTGACAATATATATACCAACCTGGAGGCTTACCAGGTATCAGTTATATCTCCAGGGATCTCTGATCATAGGGGCATACGACTTTCTATTGATATT
>JAFFZR010023275.1:0-10372 GCA_018397195.1 Lethrus apterus | reverse complement strand
GCTAATAATGGTACTGAAAATTCTGAACACCCCGTAGAAAAAGTCTACTACAACTTTTTCTACGGGGTGTTCAGAATTTTCAGTACCATTATTAGCAAATTCAAACTGTAATATCGGGCTTATTTTAAATGGAACATCCTGTATTTTATAAGTTTATCGTGTAGCAAATTTAATTGTCTTTATATAAATTGCTAAATAAATTAAGTGACTGGTCTATTATCTAGGTCTAAAAGCAAATTTGTCATAATTATTTTCGTTTGTGGGTAATATTCTTTTTTCGAAAACCTTACATTTTAAGAAAAATCGAAATAAATCAGAACACTTAGTATTTAGGTATAGGGAACCCTTATGAACGTCTGGCTTATTTTTTACGTACAATTCAAAAATGTGTTGAAATACAGGTGGTTCCATAAGAAAAACTCTTTTTTGGAGCGCCCTGTATATTTGAAAATATTTTTAAAATGTAGCCCTTATTGACTTACAGAAGTTGAAGAATATATACCGTTTCGCCTTAAAACTCCGTCCCGTCGGTGGTGACTCATCCTGTATTTCATTAATAAATAAAACAATATAGGTATGTAATTTCGAATATAAAATCAAATAATCCGCCATTTTGTGTTTTTTCATATTACATTTTGTTGAAAAAATACCCCCATTAGTAAATCTACTAAATTCGGGTCACCAAGAAAGAGTATTATTATGAAATGAATGAAAATTAAAAGAAAATAAAAAAAAACCTAGATGAACACAAAGGCATTAGGCATACGTATACGTTAGAGGAAAACAAAAAATACACCGTAATTCTGCGCAATGTACATCACTCAACAAGTCACAATGAAATCATTACCGTATTACAAGAACTTAGTCATACAGTGGTGAATGTAACGGGTGACACTACAGTAGATAAGAACGCCTCAACTAAAAACCTATTCTTCTTTGATCTTGAGAAACAACCCAACAACCCAGATATATTCAAAATAAAGTTGCGCCTAAATGCAATAGTAAAATTTGAAGAACCAAAAAGGAAATCAAAACTGATCCAATGCATGAGATGTTGCTGTTATGGTCACAAAAAAATTATTGCGCAAGTCCACCCCGCTGCTACAAATGTGCTGGCAGCCACAATTATACCACGTGTAACAAAAGAAAACATGATGGCTGAGATCCAAAATGTGCTCTTTATGGAGACATACATCCAGCCACTGCAAAAATATGCAAAGTCTATCAGGAAATTGTCAGCAGAAGAGTAATACTTCAAGCACCTCAAGTAATACTTCAGCACCAGAAACATTAAATCAGACTCAACAACAACAACAACAACAACAACAACAACAGCAACAACAAAAACAACAACAATATCAACAACAGGAAAAACCTTGTACACCTATGAATCCTGTACTTCACAATCAACAGCAAGTAGAAACAATATTTTAGCTTTCCTGCAAACCACAATAACCAGACAGCAGCAAGTGATGAATCAAATGGCAGTTGAAATTAAAAGACTAAGAGAACAAATTGTTCAACTAACTAATTTTCACCACTTCCAAAGTTATTTATTGTGAAAGAAGTAAACAGAACTATTAAACATACATATTTATATGAAATGCACCACCCAGAAAAAATAATGCTACAAATGTAAAGCTTGGGTAAAGTGTTGCTTTATTATCAAATATAAAACTATCAAAATTTCGATCAAGTAACTTAAGCCGTTATGGCTTTTGCAGCATGGTTACAAGAAATGTCGATACGTTGTCGGTTAGGGAGTATCGACGATATCGACCAACAAATCTAAGTGTTCTTGTTGACATATTGTCTCATGCCTCCAGCAAGACAACGTCGACATTTTTACCATATTTCCAATTTTGATAGGGGCCGAATTATCGGTATGAAGGAAGCAGGTCTTTCCTGTTGCACGCATATGGTCTGCATGGCCGGAAGAGGGTATTCGGCAACATCATCCGGCTGGAAGACCCCGTCGTAGCAGCAACGCTCGTGAAGATCGACTTCTTAGGCGGATGGCCACACAAAACCGATTTCAAACAACAAGGTCAGTTGTCGTAGACTGGATGAGAGCTCTGGATCGTCATGTCTCGATGGCAACAATTTCCTTTTTTGGGTTACATGCATACCGTCAAAACCGACGTCTTCCCTTAACTGCACTTCAGAATGCTGCTAGACTTGCATGGTGTCAAGAGCGGCGTAGTTGGTTTGATCAATGGAATCAAATTGTCTTTAGCGACGAGTCTAGGTTTTGTTTGTGGGTAGATGATGGCCGTAGAAGGGTATGACGATATCGAGGAGAACGAAGAAATTTGCAGTTTACTGAAAGACGTCACAGCCCTAACACCTGGTGTAATGACTTGGGGTACCATATGTGTTGAACAAAGATCACCTATTGTATTCATCCCAGGCACATTGAACGCACATCGTTACATCGATAATGTTTTAGAACCAGTGATAGTGTCGTTCATGCAGACGTTACCAAATGGCATTTTCCAACAGGATAATGCAAGGCCCCACACTGCCAACATGGCACTGCAAGTAGCAGCACTCACATTTGCTAATGTTGCCCAGGCCTCCTGATAATTTGGACTACCTGAGACACCACCACAGGAGAACATACATTCGTAGCATTATTTTTTCTGGGTGGTGCATTTCATATGAAAGCGAGTGTAGATCAGTGTAATCAGATTGCAGGACGCCTACTCAAGGAACTCCCAAGATAAGGCATAGTGCTCCTGGCTATAATCTTGCAATGCAGTTCTACGCCTCGGCTATTTTCCACCGCAATGGAAAGTATATTAATCCTTAAACCTGGAAAACAAAGTGACCTCATATAGACCTATGAGCAAACTCCTGGAAAAAATGCTTCTATTACGAATAATGCCAGTGATAGAATCCAACAACTTCTTACCAGAACATCAGTTTGGTTTTAGAGAGCAACATGGCACAATTGAACAGGTCCACAGAGTGGTTGATAACATCAACCAAACATTTGAGGAAAAAAGTTACTGCTCGGCAGCTTTTCTTGATGTAAGCCAGGCTTTTGACAAGGTCTGGCATGAAGGATTACTTTATATTACCTTATTGAAAATTTGAACAAGGAACAACAGAATTGGTTCCAGTGATTTCAGGAGTACCGCAGGGCAGTGTGCTTGGGCCACTACTCTATCTAATGTTTACAGCTGATCTTCCAACTAACCCACATACTATAACAGCTTCATTCGCTGACGATACAGCTCTCATGGTAAAACACTCTGACCCTAGTATTGCAGCTCCTTACCTATAACAACATCTTAACCAAATTCAAAACTGGGCCAGAAATGGAGGATCAAAATAAATGAAGAGAAATCAGTACAGATCACATTCACTAAGTGCAGGAGAGAAATTCCAAGCTTAACAATGAATGGTAAAGTCTTGCCTCCTACTGATAATGTGTAATAACTAGGGATACATCTCGACAAAAGCCTAACTTGGAGAACACATATCTTCAATAAAAGAAAGCAACTTCGATTAAAACTTACAAAGCACTACTGGCTTTTAGGAAGATCATCCAAACTTACGTTAAGCAATAAACTGCTGTTATATAAAATTGCCCTCAAGTCAGTATGGACATACGGGATACGCTTGTGGGGTACAGCTTCTAATTCAAATATAGACATCCTCGAAAGATTTCAAAGGCTTTGCGCATTATAACAAACGCCCGATGGTTCATACCCAATAGAGAAATTTGTGAAAACCTAAAAGTGAGTACAGTTAGGCAAGTTGCAAGTGAATACAGCAAAAGATATCTAGATAGACTGGAAGTTCACCCAAATATGTTAGCAGTGAACCTACTTGTTAATAGTGAACAAACAAAAAGACTTAAAAGACATAAAACACTAGATTTACCTTATAGATTTTAGTTAAGATACTTCAGTTTGTAGTATAAGCTAGTATTAACCATACACATACAACAATTCAAAGAAATTGAGAGAAGTTGTTTTTAAGTCATATCAACTTTTATATACACTCATTTTTTTCATTAAGCCAAACTCCTAACTTGCTTATAGTAAATTGGTTACTGATTGCAAGTAGTAACAGAACAATCAAAAAAAATTGTAGTTTGTCATTTAGTTCCTATTCATGCCGCATAAATAACTGTGAACGTCCCTTCCACTGATGTTTCCACTCTATATTATGTATACTATGTGGACGTTACCAATCCATGCAATGAAATGCAGTAGAACTGTTAACTGGAAGCAGAAATGAACCATTTAGAAGGACAGAAAATATAAATTAATACCCAACTGGCTCAATTTTCGGCAAATAGTTGATACATATAAAGCATACATCTACGCAGAAACGCATATGTACCATTCACCCTCTCTTGACATCTTCTAAATTCAGTCCAACACGTATATTATTTTTCGTTTTTTTTTTGTGTCTCCACCTCCCTTGTTTACTTTTGTCTTCCACCTTATCAACTTAATTACACATTTAACTTTCATAAAATTTGTTACGCTGGTATAGATCTCCCCAATTTAAAATTTATTTTATTTACATTCTTGTTCGTCGTACACGCATCAAACTTCTGCGCTATACAACAAAACACTCTTTACACACCAAACTATCCTTTGCTATAAACGAGTCTTGCGTCCATTTCTCCAACTATCTCACTGCTACCATAAACTTTTTAATCCCTTCCAAATTTTGCCTTTTCCTTCGGAACTAATCCTCTTTCCACCGCTTCGTGGTTTTGTTTTGCTCACAGTGTCTATTAGTAACCAATTATCAGATAACTCTCCGGTATTTTAATAATTTCTTTTATAACAGCAGCACGTTCGCAGCAACGAACGCCCTAATACGTGCCACTTAATACCTGACTATACGTTTCTGAGAGTTTCCTCTGGGTCCGCCATTGAAGACGATTGGGCACAACAAAGGTCCCTGCATCAACCTATTTCTTAAACTACCTCGTTATAAGTTATAATAATGTAAGCTATTGTAAATTTAGAAATTGCATAAAATAACCAGCAGCATGAATTAATATAACTGATGTGGCATCACCACGAACAGACACGACACTCAATACGGTATCAATATTAAACTGCATATTATTTACAAATAAATAAAATAGTTTCCTTTTTAAAAGACAAGTATGCCTAAGTGGGCATTTGACGAATCAGGAAGAGTGATAAGAAAAGCAGAATTGCGATAAATCATAATTTAAATTAAAAAACCATAAATCTATATTGTAGTATATTGTAGTATATTTTCGTGAATTAGATGTTAACATGAATGAAGAAGAAAGAAAATATAATTTTTAAACGAGAAATTTAAAAATGCAACGAGAGAAACGTAAGGAAGAGGAAAATGATAAATGCTAATGTACGTCATGAAAAAACTTAATTACAGTGTTATATTAGAATTTATTTAATAACTATTTATACTAGTTTGTGAGAGTCGACAGTTTTATGACAGTTGAACACACATTATTTGGCATATATGACCTTATTAGAAGGTCTATTCAGCTTATAAGATAATTGCTAGGTATGTCAGGTACAGTCTGTTCTACAAAACTGGCCCAAGACTTCAATTGTGATTTAATCGTCAACAAACCATATATTATGTATATTATTAAATGGGACACCTTCATTTATTTGTTTTGATGTCACCGACAATTTTTTTAAATTGCTCGGTATAGTTTTTTTTTTGGTATATTCTTAGAGCATATTAAGTACTTACTTTTCACCGATCTAAACTTTTAGTAGGGTTATGTTTTGACATTTTTGCAGAAAAATGCAAAAAAACTGGTTTGAGCTAGTAGACTGTTAAATCCGAAATTCTCTGGCACAAACAATTGGTGATAACAATTATGCAAGCGCAAAACAACTGCGTCGCTTATTTGACGTTTCAAAGTGTCTAAAGAAGTTCATTTTGTTTACTGTCGACCATCCCAAAATGGAAAATACAATTAATGAACTATGCTGCAAGTTTACGAAGAACTAGATCTTTAATAAAAGTGAAAGGAAGTCGTTGAATTCGAAACCAAATTTTAGAATTGAAGTAAAAAAATTGCTCAAACTGTGAGCTATTTCAGACTATGCAGTACTGGCATCGTCTTCTCACACTATTTACTTCTCGAATTAATATATCGCGCACAGTGATTCAAATCGCTGATTTACGTAGACAAAACCTCTTTCACAAATACAATTTAAAAAAAGTTTGTTTATTTGCTTATATTTAGCAATTATTTAATGAATGAAGTTAAAATTATGAACAATTCCAAAAGTATACCCCCCTGGTAACTTTTGAACGGCTAGAGCTATCGTTATGAGAAAAAACAGGTCGATTTTTAATTTTTACGTGCAAGATGTTGTCAAAAATTCAATTCCGCTTCTGGTGAAACCGGAAGCGATGTCAACTTTCTTATTTTAAACGGAACACCTGTATATTTTGAAGTTTTTGGAAAGATAACGGAGAGACGAATCCAACGATACCGCATATGTTCAACATTAATTTGAAAAGTAACAAGATATCCAGCAATAGCTTTTCTGTAATAATTTTTCTTTAAGCAAAATTGGCCAGAATTCGAACAGTTATTGAATAAAGATTTGCTTTTATTTGTTTACTTGTTTTGTAGCTGATTAGTTAGTAAATGTCTATTAATGGTTTTTCTTGTTATTTAACACTAAAAATGTTTATTGCCTTACGGCTAACTAAGGAACACAAAGAAAAGGGCAGAAAAGTTATTGCTGCATATCTTGATACTTTTCAAACTAAAGTTGAACATATGGGTATCGTTGGATTCGTCTCTCCGTTACCTTTCCAAAATCGTCAAAATATACAAATTTTGTACGTAAAAATTAAAAATCGACCTGTTTTTTCGCATAACGATAGCTCCTGCCGTTCAAAAGTTACCATGGACCGCAATTTGCCATTTTTTTGTAATGTCTTACAATTATATTTATAACTTTGCACAATAAAATATCTTCGTTATATTTATAAATAATAGAATTTCTCTTTTCTGTATTTGATTCTTGTCGCCACATTTCAAATAATACTCGTTGACGGACGTGGTATAGCGCCACTGAAAAAATAATTACAAGAAATTATGACAAATTATGACTATAAATTTTACGGTATTCTACTTTACATACGAAGACCTAACAACTATAAAAAACTGTAGGTGTGCAAATGTCTGCGATTTAAGATATCGTTGCTTAAAGCTAAAGGTTCAGAAGTTATACGTAATTAACAAGTACTAAATAAATTGTAATAAATTATACAAAGTAGTTAAAGTTTTTTTATTAAAACAAGTAATAAAAATTGATAACACACTTTCTATTGATATATCCGTAACACTGTTAACAAATTGAAGTGACAAATAGCACAGATAGAGAAATAATGACCAGTCAGCGATTTAAAGTATAAATCTCTAACGGTACTTGAAATTATGCTTCCTTTATAAGTGATTAGAAGTAAAATTCCCGGAATTTAAGATAATAAAATATAGGGTTTTGTCTACCTAGATTTGCTATTTGAACCACTGTGCATCGTTGCAAATATCTGCGATAGCCTGTCTAATTCGGTCTTTTAACTCGTCTATGGTTTCAGGCAATGTTGTAAATACGTTGTCTTTTAAGTCGAGTGGGGTTAAATTGGGCGAACGAAAACGATCAGCACTTGAACACTATTTTTCTGACACTCAAAATAACCTTGTAACATATCTAAATAACATAACATTGAAGACATAAAATAGTAGCAATTTGAATTCAAATTAGTCGTATTGCTCGATTTCGTATAATTCCCGTATCACTTATCTTAAATGACCATTTACTTAAAATAAATAAAAGTAAAATTCGTACCAAAACTACGAAGAATATTAAGGAAATAAAAAGGAAATAATACACTGGCGCTATAACACAGTGCGCTTGTTCGGCTTTGCTATAATTGAATCCTTGTTTTGTTGTCCTCAGAAGAGTGAACATAGAGCGCCAAAAACCAGAAAATTCTTTAAGCTTTAAAAAATGGAATTAAGTAAGCTGAACAAACTGTATAATAATGCTTACCTGAGTACCAAATAACAAATATCCTGCTAGCGCAAATGAAACGAATATGAGCACACACATACCGCTGAAACCAAAAATTGCGGGAACGCACTAAAAACAAACACAATAAACATAAATAAAATAGTAATGATAATATTATAACCTTTTTCAGCGTATTCTTCATTTGTCCCATCGTTTTGTTGAAATTCATATATTTGAATATTTTTATGTAAGAGAGAAATAATACAATAGCAAGAGTATTTCTTACTCCTTCTTCAAAATTTGCTAATTGCTTTAACGAAATGTATTGGTCAGGATTCTTTGAAATATCTTTCAAAATGGACGTTACTTTTACATATTTAATAATCGTGATTACAAAGTAAACGAATGAAGTCTAAAATTGTATATAATAATATAAATTTACGTTCAAAATACTTGCTTCTATTGTGTAGAAATTATCGGCCTTTTGTAAAGAATAAATTCGATTTAATCGACAGTCCAACGTATTAACAAATTAGTAACAAACTGTACCCATAGAATATTTCATGGAAAGTTATGGGCAAGTTTTTGGATAAAAGAACAATTCCAATTTCCTTCATATTGTTAAGAATATTTTTCAATTTAAATCTTCTTTATATAAATCTAATTTAAATTTGTTACATACGGCAAAGAAATATTAATTACTGAATAATTGAAACTAATTACTGATTATTGCCCACCTACATTATAACTTATAACATTTCCGAAGCCGGAAAATAATTTTTTCTTGCACATTTTCCAACATTGCTGGATTTATTAATCTCGTTACGTCTCCGCTCTCTAAGTCATTTAAATTATTCGGCCTGTTTAAATAGACGTTGGATTTTAAATACTCCACAGGAAAAAGTCTAAGGCCCTGTACGCACTATGCGGTTACCCGCAACACGGCCAGCCGCACGGTTGACCGGTAGATCGCGGTTTAACTTGCGGGAAACGTTTTTTTCAGTTTTTGGTTTATGGGTATATCTTATTTGGAAAAATTAAGGAAAATAATGTCCACGTTCTTGAGGCACTTTTTTGATAAGAATGCAGTGGCGTTGTTAGTTTTTTGAAAAAGTTAACCAAATTCGAGTTGTGACATCAAGTTATAATTTTTATATGGAACTCATAGTTGGCTGTGGCTTAAATAAAAATATATTTTTTTCCCCTTTTCAACAATATATAACATGTATGGCCAATTACTAAATTTTCATAGAGATTTTTCAAAAATTCATGCTTTTCAAGGTCAGACTTATATTGAATATTCAAATTGACGTCCATCATTCGCAACACACAATTGACATCGCTTTGAAACACTTCGAACTGACGTTGATACAGAATTAACACACTATATAAAATTTTCTCTTAGTTCGTTCATATTATTATTAGTATTTTTAAATGGGGTTATATTATGGGATTACTGGTCTAGTGACTTAGTGAATAGGCTAGTAACCTCAAGGTCCTGGGTTCAAGTCTTAGTGGCGGACATTGTAAACTTATAGGTATCACAGATATAAATTTTCAATGATTGTGACTTTGAATTGGCCTTCCCACTGACTATTATTCTGTTTAGATTTTCCATGTTTCCCTAATCCTTGCAGCGTATGCTGGAATAGGCTTTAACATCTGTAGGACGGTCGTTGCCGTAACGAAACCCCTCTCTCTCAGTCTAGATAAGTTCTTCGAGCATTGGAGTGGTGAGAGGGAAACAAGGGAAAAATGTCTATAATGTGTCCCTAAAGAAAGAAATTGGCGTTTTTGTTTGACTTGCAGCTTCATATTATTATTACTCTGAATAAAACATTGTAATATATCAAACTTTATTTGCCTACTACGCAAAAATGAACATCTGACCTTGAAAAGTATGAATTTTTGAAAAACCTGTATGAAAATTAATAATTGACCATACATGGACCATACCATACAACATTATGTACAGGCATAATGTTCATTAATCGATTTAAATTTAACTTACTGTAACTTTCTGGTTACTGTGTTTTGGTCATAAGTTTACTAAGAAAACATATTTATTTTGGTCTTCTCTTACTAGCCTTTTAGACTCCTCCGCTCCGTACGTTATAACTCACCCTGTAGATACAGTGACAAACCGCGGTGAAAACTTTTTGTTTTCCACAAACATTATCGTGTTTTCATGTCAAACGAACTTGCGATTTCTGTGTGATGTAGAAGCGATATATATGGATGGCACATTCGAATATTGCACAAAATTTTATGTGCAATACACGGACTTAGGAACAGACATTATGCGTTTTTCACTACTGTAAAGTTAACTAGTAAGTAAGTAATATGTAAGTAAGTAA
>JAFFZR010023274.1:0-10485 GCA_018397195.1 Lethrus apterus | reverse complement strand
GCAAAATTCGTAAAAGCTGGCTTAGGTTGGCATGGATTCACAAGGGCTATGTTAGTGACAAAAAAAGCACTAGGTATTAAAAAACCCCAAATCTAGTTCCAAAATGTAATTTGGGACCTCCATAAGAAATAACCCGTGTTTTTGGCCCAGAACGCCCATAGCCTATCTACTCGAACATATGCGGTATCGTTGGATTCGTCTCTCCATCATCTTTCCAAAAACGTCAAAATATACAGGGTGTTCTATTTAAAATAAGAAAGTTGACGTCACTTCCGGTTTCACCGGAAGCGGAATTGAATATTTGACAACACCAACATTTAGTACATAAAAATTAGAAATCGACCTGTTTTTTCTCATAACGATAGCTCGAGCCGTTCAAAAGTTATCGTGGGGAGAGGGGGGGGAGTTTTGGACCGCACTGTATATCTTATAACTTGTAAATCATGAAGGAGGCAAATTAAAATTATGTCGACGATATTTTTTTCATCGTTAACAAAATCGAAGTTACGTAAGAGACATTTAAATGCAAGTATTTTTATTACCGAGTGGTAAAGGTTTCTTATTTTCCGCTCATATAATTTCATTGGCGAAATGATGTACATACATAAAATATACCTTTTTAATTATGCAAAATGAGAAAGGAACCTGTTTTACTCATATCGAGTACTTAGCTATCGTTAATTAAATTATGTATAAGCTTTGGCACCACTTGGAATAAAAATAAGCTCACTTAACATTTATTACAGATATTAACTATTTTTAAATATTTATACTTTCAAGCCATTCCGTCGACGTCTTTCTTATTAAACAATTTTCGAATAACATACACTATTGAAAATATATGTATGTAAACAATTTTCAATTATAATATTTTATCGCCTTGTATTTGAAAAATTCTAATTGGCCCTCTTCTCAAGAAGTAAGTTGATGATGACGATGATTGATGCCTTCTCATCTTTATTATTCGTGGTCTTCTATCTTCTTTTAAATATATGACGTCCAATTTTAATGTAATTTTCTTCAAAAATGTTTTCCTTGGTTTGTTCATTTCTTCCAATTTCCTCTGGCAACTCGATTTCTTCATCATACTTAACGATTACATCTTCTTTTGCTTCATGCCTATAGTGATATTTCGTAAAAATTTCATCCACTTTTTCTAATAATTGATCTTTCCGTTCTTCTTCTTCCCATTGTTTCTGTTTCAAAGAATTGACTTCACAGGACATTATTTCTTCATTATTTTCTAATTCTAATTTCTTTTTAACTTCAGATTTTTTTCCTTTAACATTTCGTTTTCTTTAAATCGTTCATAATTCCATTCATCTGTTAATATTTCATAACATTCCAGCAGTTCCGGTTTTCCCATACACAGACAATTCGTGTAACCTTTAACAACAATTAAAAAATGTGTTGTTGTTTTTGTATAAATAATGGTCAATTCTGGAATTCAACCCTCGACCTTTTTATCTAAACCCTACCTGGCTCTGTTCCCATCACATTTACAACCAGATTTTAGTTTGCTCATACAATGTTAGAACATTTTAAATTGACAATGTACTTGCTTTTAATATTTTTAAAATTATTAATTATTTAAACATACATTATCTTCACACATATGCCTTCATTACCAACAATAATTAGCGATGAGTATAAATGGTAAAATTCTGTGTGGGTGAATTCGAGGAATGAGGACTGTCGTGTCGAGCTTTAAAAATTTACATTCCAAATAAAGACAAATTTATTACCAGTGACAACTTTTTAAACGAGATCTGTAAACATGCAAATTACAACATTAATATTTAGTTTTACCTTGTGGTGAAATTTATCTGTGCATTACCGATTTCTTGAAAACATTAATTAAGACTTTTATAGCCCATTTCACATTAGGATATTACATAAATATAAAAATTTCATATACAACCAAAAAAAAACTTCTTTACAGGTATTTTTAATGAGGCTTTATCCCAGAAACAAAATATTGAAAAAAGAACGTCAAAAGCTGTAAATGTTAATAGTATTATATTAAAAGCATTTTTTTTATTTTTGCTGTTTAAAAAAATAAGTTATTGTTATTAATATTTATAATTTTTAAGTACTGGGTAATAGGTTCGTTTGCGTTTAATAAATATTCTTTTCAATAATCAATAAACATTCCACAATTAAAAAATATTTCTGTAGAGATACTTGTCTGAATTTTTCAAATCGCAAAGAGACCTGTAAAAGCACGAAGATACCGTTTAAAAAGCAAAGTGCTATTTAAACAAATTTAATTCGTGAATAAAGCAATTTTCACCGAAATAATTAAAACAAATATTTTCAAGCCAACATATTTCTCTCTTTTATGTGTTCGTTTATGTGTATTATAGGGTTTAAGTTTTGTAGCAATAATAATCTTTTTGTTCTGCAATAATATTTCAGGTAATATTCCACTAAATTCTTCTAATAAACTGTCTAAAATGTGCTTACCATTTGAATATAATTCATGTTTTAATTTTGAATAAAGAAAATAATAACTAGTCTAGTTTCTGATTTATTATCATTCGTCAATACCGCTATTTTTAGTGATCGTTGCCGAATGAGCGACCTAAGCTACGTTTCGGCAGATGTAACTTACAGTTGATGCACACCTCCACCTAGCATTAACAAATTTGTTTGTATTATATTATATTAATTTTTTTTTAATTAAATATTTATGACTATCTAACAAAGATTTTTATTTTAATTCGAGTTTTTGATCATTTTCGTTATAGCTTAGTTATAGCTCTTTATCAGTAAGATCAACAAAATAAGTGTATATCTCTACAAACTTAGAACATTCCTATAATTCCCTACGCATACATAAATACTCGTATATTCCAGAAGAGTAATTAGTAACACCATTGTTACAACGTCCAATTTTGCAATGGTTTTTGAAATTACTACAACTTAAATAGTTATAATATACAGTTATCAACTTTCAATGTAAAATTGTCATTGCGAATTCATACAATGAAGAGAAAAAAATCCGCCCGTCAGTGTTTAACCAAATATATATATATATATATATATTTTCTTCCTCTCGTATTCATTTCATCCTCCCCCTTCCCTACATTTGCAGATACATTCTCTTAAGATCCCATTTTCTTGATGTACTCGGCATGAAACCATGTTTCTCTATTTTGCCCACCCCCTACCTCCCTCTTGCGCATAACTTTCTGCGTTACCCTCGTTATTGCCTGTATACTACCGATTTCTCCCAGTCCATTCTTTCTATTTCTCCCTTGTACGCATCTATTGTTCGCTGATTCCAGACGGTTATTTTCCTAGTCTCTTCTGGCAGTCTAACAGTCTGACGTTTTCCTCTTTTCTTTCTCCCGTCGGCCCCACACCTCAGTGGATCGGTAGATGATCTGTTTACGACCTTTCTCGTATCTTAAACTCTGACGAATCCCCCCTGGCTTTCTCTTAACTCTCGCGTAATCGATTATGGATCTCTCTTGTTACCCCACATAGGGCTCATCCGTAGAACTTCTTCCGACTATGTCTAACTGCCCCCTACATCCCGTCCCGTCCTGGTGTTCGAATCCCCTGCCACTATGATTAGGCCTACTCGACCCTCCACCATTCTATCTATTTCCTCTTAATTTCTTTTAGGTTCTGATTGCTGTAGATGACGAAGAATTTTCATCACTCTCCATGTAATGCTACCACTCTTTCATATACCCCATCCAGCATACTCGTGGTTCTTGCGCGTTCTACCTACCCTTTTTTCACCTCAGACAAAATGCCACTTTTGCTCTCCCCTTCCTGTAGTACCGCTTTGCGCCTTGATATTTGCACTATTCTGTAATTTCTCCTTTAACTGTTCCCAGTTCTACTCCTCTGCCCAAGTTTTTGTTAATCCCACCCTATCGAAAAAACTCTCTTAATACTCATACAGCTCCCACTCTTCTTCTTCCATTTCTGTCCGCTACTCATACAGCTCCGACTCTTCTTCTTCCATTTCTGTCCGCTTTAAGCCCGCGATATTCCAAAAATACCCCCGCAATACTCTCCCGACTTCATCTTTTTTGTATTAAAGATCATGGAAAGTGTCCACCAATAATTTCAAGAGAGACGGATAATTTACATTGCATTGTATTTATTCGAAGTATTAAATAACATAATTCCTCGTTTAAATAGTCCAATGATCCAAATATTTGCTTAAAATAAGTTTATAGTACAAATAATTTCTATAGTGACTTGATAAATGTTTATGGCAATTTATTACACAAATGAAACCTATTTATAAAAAAACCTTTATTGACATTATTGCTGACATTTGAGATATTTATTACGTTAGTTTTAATATGTGTTAGGCGATTAATATTTGTTATACTTATCGACCCCAAAATATGTAATACCTTGTATATCTAACATTTAGTAAAATTGATGTTAAATGTGATTAGTTTGAATTCGTTTCTTTATAATTGAAATATTTATTTTCCTAAAAATATATTTTTTCAATAATTGTTGCTAATTATATATATTTTTAAATTTCAGGTCTGCTTCTACGTAACGCTGGTAGCCGAAGGCCTGCCGTTGATGCGGCGGGACCGCGGTCACCAAGACGATATAATCGCTGGAAAAGATTTTCTTAACGTCCTAATCGAATCACCCGCTTTACATCCACCAAAGAGTGAGACAACAACTAGGCCGCCAAAAAATCTTGCGATAACTCTGCCAACATCCATCGACCTAGAGCATTACCCATCGGCCTTTACGCCCGTTTTGCGCGCGTCCCGCAACACTCGTTTCCCTCATCTGCCTAAATCTTCTTATGCAGAAGATTCCAGTGTAGTGCCGACCCCTTCGATTGGTAGTAAAAGACGAAGGACTAGAACGAAACAGTCAAAACGCCCCAGTGATTCTAGTGATAATCGACTGATTATAGCCGTTAGCGTTTCTTCTACAGTCGAAGAGGCACCTAGCAATATGGCCAACGAACGAATTATTAATAGGAGAATAAATATTGAATCGACGACGTTAGGTCCGAAATTTGAAGAATTATTATCCTCTGAAGATCATCCTAACTTATTAGCTGAGGTGAACAAAAATGAATTCAGCGTCGATGAATCTGAGCCAATCACGAGTGATTCATCTTCAATGCGTTACACAGAAAATCTTCCAGCAAATGTGCAAGCGTTACCCGCTATTAAGAAATTGTCTGATTTTAAACAAAATTCTGAGTTATTGAAAGAATTATCGCAGGAAAACTTAAAAGATAAATTGCAACCCTACCATCATACCGTCATATATCATGACAATCGTAAAGAATCGAGCAGAGCTGTTTCATACAGTACAGTTGTTCAAACTGTTCCCGAAGACGACAGCAAAGATTGGGAAAATGAAAACGAAAGCACCGCTGCCCCAGATGACGAAGACCTTGATGAACATGATCCAACTTCAAGCTCGATGGCTGAAAGTAAAGATTATTACGTCACGAGTAAGTTCGATGGAAAACCCGACCACAAATGGGAAAAACTTGGAAGTTCAACGCGAAGACACGTCGAACCAACGGAAAGAAACTGGGGTATGTCGGAGGCTAACTACGATGTGCAACAAAAATCTTATGGCAATAAGCATATGGGCATTCCGGTTGTTTACGGACAACCTGAGGAAAATTATGAGGTGGATGAAGCGGTTAGCGTCCAAACTAATGGAAGAGCTCATGGAGTCCAACCAAGTCGTTCAACTAACGAACAGAATTCTTCGAAAGCTTCAACTGCGCAGCCGGATTCGAAAAAGACAGTAGGTTACGTTTTCGAAGGGAGAAAAGAAAGAAGATATCGCGTCGAAGAAAGAACGTCAGACGGGTTCATAGTTGGTGAATACGGTGTTGTAAACCACGATGACGGTCAATTACGCGGAGTGCGTTACACGGCGGACGGAACAATAAGTCCACAGTTAATATACAACACATTAATGAAGTTTTTGTCGTTGTGATTTCTAGTATTCTCCGACGGTGTTATTATATCTCGTACTGATAATTTCTAGTTCCTGCTATTTAATTTAGTTTAAATTCGAACTAGAGTGACGCGATACGTATTTAAATATAGTGATTGTCTTCCACGCACGAAGACATCTCATCGAAAGACACTAATGTAATAATAAGTAAATTAGCTTTCTTAAACAATAATTGACGATTTGCTCATATATGTTTTTAATTTTATGTTGACTACATAATTTGTATTTTGTCTACGAAACGATTTGTAGCTAATTCAATAATTTGTAATTTTTATTAATAAAAAATTATAAACAATGTTCATTTTTATTTATTTATTTTGAGGTGAAATCGTGCGCCCGTGCGCACGAGTAGTTTTGGATTCCAGGTTAAGAGAGACCTGGCCTATCCACTAAACCACCCCATTTTCGCCACGTCAAAGCCACATCCGGAATCATCTTGTTGATCATCAGATGCATCTAGGCAATCAGTGTTTGCTCATACCAACGTTCTACTACATACACTTTCTACCTTTTATTTACTCCCTTACTCGACTTGTTCTTTCTGTTTTTGGCTATTTAGTTCATCACTCTCCTTCTTGCTCATAGTATTTTTTTATCAGATTGTGTATACACGTCCAACTCTCTTCTGTTTCCAATATCTTTGGGATAATTGTATCTGGTGTTAATGAGCAACTTAACTCCCTATATGTCATTTCTCTCATATTAGTCCCATTTTTACAATTTCTACAAATATTGCATGTTCCACAGTGTCCACACTTTTGCAGTAAATACATTCATTTGTGTCATTCTTATTGATTCTTTTGGCAAAAGCACGAAAAGTGCCACGTGCCGTCAAGGATTGGATTAAAACTAATTTAGCTTTCGGTGTTTACAGTCTAGCCATTTCTTAATGTTTGTTATTAGTCTCTTAGTCTATTGAGCTTTCCCCGTTTCATTTTCCCATCTGTTTTGCCACATTATCAATGTCTTTTTCCTCGCCTGGACCTTATTTACTTTGTGATCACCCTGTCTATGCTGGTACATGTAGCTTCTTTCTAGGGCCATTATATCTACCGGTATTGTTCCAGTGATTATCTGCAGCGTCGCCCCCGATACAGTTTTATAGGCAGAAGCCACACGAAGAAGCATGTTTCTTTGTATTCTTTCTATTTTTGTTTCGTATTTCTGTATATTTAATACTTTTTTCCGTATGGGTGCTCCATATAGAACAATATTGTGCATCGCATTACACAACACAGCCCTTTTGCTGCTACTAGGCCCTCCTATGTTTGGCATTATTCTGATCAAACTAGCCACCATCTTCTCTGCTTTGTTTGTCACAGTCTCTATGTGCTTGCAAAAATTTCCTCTGTCGTCAATGAACACTAAAAACCTAGGAGTTATTGGCACTCCATCCAGGCTAAAAGTCCCTCCATTTTCTCAGGCACCAGGGTCAGCTTGTGATTTTCCATCCAAGAGCTGATTTTCTCTAAACATTTATTTACATTTTCCATAAGCTTATGTTCGTTATTGCCCCTGCTACCAGTGCTAAATCATTAGCGAATCCAACGCTTGTAACATCTCTAGTGACTTCCAGGCTCAACACACCATCATAGAGGATATTCCACAATACCAATACCGAGCCCCGTGGAACTCTCGCGCCTACTTTAACTGTTTCCTGTTTTCCTATCCAAATTTCCCTAATTTTTAAGTATCTCGATATAAATCTAATGAGGTACTTAGATATATTTCTTCCACGTAGTTCCTCAACAATTAGGCTGTGACTGGCTGAATTAAAGGCATTTTTAACGTCTAGTGCACTTATATTCCTTGGCAGTTTACGGTTTCGAAAGCCTGGATCGTTGATTTTCCCTTTTGGAACCCATATTGGTGTTGGTATGTAGGCCACCTTTCTCTACTAATTCAGTGAGGAACCTGCTCCTTAAACGTATCTCCAGGAATTTGCTAATAGAATTAATTATACGAAGCGATCTAAAGGAGCTCGCCAATTCTGAGGATTTTCCACTTTTCAAAATTAGAATTACTTTAGCGACTTTCCATTCCTCTGGGAACTCTTGCAAATTCAGTAGGCTGTTCATTACTTCCATCAGTACTTGTGGTAGGCAATTTGTAACCAGTTTTATCGAAACTTTTGTCAAGACCAGGGGCCTTCCCATTTTTCATGCTTATCGCCGCCGTCTTCAGTTCGTCCTCTGTGAAGGGCATCACATTAGCTTCAATAGATTCCACGTCCCACCCCTCAGTCATGTGCTTTTTTTATTAGTACTAAGCTCATACGGTGTCAGATTTTGTAATTTTCTTGCAATAATTTTGTATGCATCGCCCCAAATCTTGTTTTCTAACTCCAAAGATCTTTCCAGAATTTCTTTTTGACTACTTTGATAATCTTAACAAGTTCCTTCTTACATACCTTGTGTGCTTCCCTTATATTTGCGATGTCCTCTCTGCTTATTATCTTGTTCTCAGTGTTCATTTTTATTAAACTTAAAAGGTTAAAAATTATAAGTTTAGACGTTTAAGAATATACATATTGGAATTGAAACCTCACAATGGGCTCTATTGACCGTTCTAATGGATTTAGTTGGTTAATCCAGTACATTTTTCCCCTTTCGCTTCTTACTTTTTAGAGATTGTTGTGAGATTTCGCGTCATCGCCTCTTTTTCCATATTTTCCTGTTCTTAATTTTTTCTCTCCACTCAGTAATTTTCATGCTTTTAATGTATTTGTTCACTTGTTCTTCCTATTTTACTTTAGGTTTCCTCCGTAGTCTATTTCCTTTTGGATTCTAGTTGCTCATCTTTTTCAGGTCCGATACATTGTTCCTATTTATGTGGCTGTACCATCTAATTCGTTGCAATTTAATATATTTCACATTTTCCTTTTAGAATATCTCTTGTTTCAAAGTTCTGAGTGCTGAGTTTCTTATACTCTTTTTCATTCAATTTCTTTAATCCGTAGATTTTACTTATAATGTTTCTCTCAAACAGTTTTTCTTTTTCTTTACGTTATCCTCATGAACTTTTTTTTCTTTCATTTACTTCTAGTACTCTATTCCGTGCTTCCATGCTTATTTTCACAATGGCTTCATCCATGCTTTATGCTCTTTAAAAGAATCATGAAAATATAAAAAACAATGTTTGATTACTTACGTAATTCTAATCCACCCACATTTCGGCTTTTCCTCTGGTACTATTGCTTCTTCAATGAATTCTTCATCCCAGCATAAGTTATGTAGAACAGAGCAGACTTAAATGATCATGGCATAACTCATCATTTCTTTCCCTTTTAATTGAGAATACCAAACGTCTGTTCTATAACTATCTTATTTGTGCTAAGCATTTACCGGCTTTTACAGACTATAATTTTCCCGATCTTTATAGGCTGCCTTTAATTTTATTAAATATGGATATGCATTAAGGAACCACGAGCTCGACCTGCATTTAACCTCACGAGCTGCAGACTAACGTTAGTTTATGGGTTACACCGCCATTAATGCAGCTCCTAACGACAACGCTTCCAGCGCATAACAATTTTTGCCTGATGTACAAGCTCCATCTAACAGTGAGTGACCGAAACATCAGATGGCCATCTCATCTGATGTTTTGGTCACTCACCGTTAGATGGAGCTTGTACATCAGGCAAGAATTGTTATGCACTGTCCCCTAATGTACACATTTGCCTTCTAAACTGTGCGCCATTGAAGAATTTCTAAATAAACAAATACCATGTACTGGATACACAATAAAAATGTCCCCAATTCGTCTTCCATGATCACATAGGATAGGAAACGATATCATATATCAGTAAAGTCAATTTCGGGTTTCTCTGTTCTTATGTGCATACCATCAATAACCCCCATAACTGAAGAAAATCCTTCTTTCTATTTTAACTTTCTCGTCAATATCTGGCCACTTTATAACATTTTTAGATATACAGCTTAAATAAATATATTACATATTCGTTTGATGGATAGTATTATACAAGGATAACGTAAAGGTTGGAACATATTCGATAAAATCTTTATTGGGCAAGTAAGAAAAAAATGCTCGGACAGGTCGAGTTTCTTTTTCAATTGCCTATTTTTTTGTATACGTATATTTTGTATTGCGTTATCTATGTTCGAGTTGTGACGTCATCGCTTGTTTTTTTTTAATTGCAACACCCTCTTTTGATAGTACCATTTGAAAGAGTACATTTTACTCCGTATATAAGCCAATTTTTATGGTATGTTACATAAGAATATTTTCGAGATATTTATTATTAATATTTAATAACCCATCGTTGCATTATTTTCGTTCCGACACTGATCGTAGCTCCTTTTTTTCATATGTACAATCATTGACAGAGTAAATGTCGTACCAATAAAACCGAAACGCACGTCGAAAATAACGACAAATGTCTTCCTCGCATCATGCTGACCGTATTTGAGAAGCAGGTACGTGACCCGTTGCATTCGATAATATTTTACGGTATATATTACTACAGCACAGAGATGAGAG
>JAFFZR010023271.1:0-10655 GCA_018397195.1 Lethrus apterus | reverse complement strand
ACTTCAACAAGAAAGTTACGTACCGTTCATGGTCTGAATTATTTGTTATCTAAGATAATATCAACGTTAAATTTTCAGATGGGTTTTTCTCAGAATTGTGATTTTTTTGCACGGTCATAAAGGGTAGAAAAATCACTATCGGATTCCACAAAAAAAATCTATGTTGTCATTTATTTTTTTTGTGATGACGTCATAACTACAAAACACATGAAAGTCGGAAGATGAATCGCACATATTAATGTGTATTTTTGAAATCAAAAATCGACCTGTTTCAACGTTTTTTAAAAAACCGGTCGAGTTCGTTTTTATTTTAAATATTCCTTACTTTTTGTCCTCACTGTATGTAGATACCTTAAAGCACTTATTGAGATGTGTGAAATGTTAACCGAGTCTATGGATATGGTTCCGGAACTAATTTCGCATAATCGAAAGAGCGATACTAAAAGGGAACTTTTTCCAGCGCCTGTTCTTCCCACCACGCCAATTTTTTCAGCAGGTCGCGTTTCAAAGTTGACTCCTTTCAAAGAAGGTGCTAAATGTTCCCTAAAAACAATTGATTTTCATAACATTCGACATTAATGCAAATGATAAAAAAATTCGTAGTAAATTATAATTTCACTCACCTGTAACTCAGAACTACATTTTGAAAAGAGATGACACCTTGCGAAGGCCATGCGTATGGTGGATCAATTATACATAAGAAATTTTCCGATTCAACTTCTTCGATGTATTGTTTAACGCGTTCCACGGCAATCATTTCCCTTTCGGTCTCCGTGAAAGCATTAACGACCCCGTTAAGCAACCCCGTAATGGAAAGAGCGTAAGTTATTGCTAATCCGACCAAACCTGTAATCAAATCAACATAACCTCGTATGCAAAGGGACTTTCGGCAAAACATACCGGGATCGGCGACGTCGAACTGGTGCTGAAGAACAGCTAGTAATACGACTCCGGTGACCATGGCGACACCCATAAATTGCAACCTTAATCCCAACCACTGGGCAGCCGCTTGACTGGCTAATTGCGCCTTCTGATTTACCTCGACGCAGTCTTCGTTATCTCTCTTGAAGCGTTGAGTTGTACGAAACGCCCTAATTATCACCAATCCTATACAATTAAAAAATATATTAAACATTTTATGATTTTTTTTTTCAAACAACCTTGCAGTGATTCGTTAAAATGGTTGTAAATCGGCGATAGCGTAATACTCGACAGTCTTTTCAGTTCCCTCGAAGTCAGTCGATAATAATTCTGTAACCAATGATAGACGGGAATCAAAGGCACCAAAACTAAACACAACCAAGGAAGTCCATAAATCGTGATCGCAACAGATCCCAAAAGTCCAAAAAACTGAGCAAGTAATATGTTCATGATGAAAGGTAAAGAGTCATCAACGGTATAAGTATCGCTGGAAAACCTGTTTAAGATTCTGCCCAAAGGAGATATGTCAAAAAAAGTCATTTTAGCCTGAAAATCTCTTATCAAAATGTAATCATGTAATGGTGGAACTCACCATCATGATGGATTTCAATAACGATCGGTGGATTTTCGAAGCTGCTTTTATACCTCCATACGCAAACGAAAATGCCCTGAATAGGGTGTACACCGAATTCATAACGGCGAAAAGTATATACACACCCATGTAATACATGAGCGATTTTTTCTCCTCGTGCAACGGATTTGGCGAGTACAATATCGGTTCCGATGTCAAATGGTAAGTTGGTAATTTGGTCGAATTTGCTTGGGAATTTGTGACCCAATAAGACAACCACCAATCGGTCAAGTTGCGCGAAGCCTGCATCAAAACGATCGACACTAAAATTGAAATTGCAAGCATATGGCCCACAGCTTTCCAATATGACGCGTACACGTTGAATTCTACAGTTCCAGTTTCGCGAAACTCTTCGTTCAGGACACTATCATCTCCATCTTCGTCGTCCAACTTTATACTTTCGTAATTGGTGCTCGCACAGAGGCTGTCGCCGAGTTCTAAATCTATTGGGAGCAAATCGTCGATGTTGTGCAATACTTCACCAGGCTTTCCTGAAGAAAAAAAAAAATAAATTAGAAACCAATCCAGAAAACAAAACCACAGACAGTAGACGTGATAGATTGCGACGTATTACCTTGTTGCTTAATGGTACCATTTTCCATCAAAATTATTCGATCAGCATGAGTCAAATATTGAACATGATGCGTGCAAAAAATTCTAGTTTTATTTCGCAAAAGACCCATGACGCAATTTTGAAAAATGTGCCTGGCAACTTTCGTATCTACCGCTGAAATGATGTCGTCAAATAAATAAATTTGCATGTCTTGATAAACTGCCCTCGCTAAGGCGATTCGTGCTTTTTGGCCACCAGACAGCGTCATGCCACCTTCTCCTATGCCGGTTAAATCACCCGCAGGAAGTATCGCCAAATCATCAATTAAACAACACGCCTTCACGACTTCGTTGTATTTATTTTCGTCGTACGTTTTCCCGAACAAAATGTTATCCTTTATGGTGCCCCTTTGTAACCACGGCTGTTGACTAACGAAAGCGAATCCTAGAAAAATGCGTTGGAAATTTTTGCCCACACTTTTATACACACCGACCATTATCCAAATTGGATATTGAAATTCGTCCGCTCTGCTTGGTTAATTCGGCTAAAATTGCCGAAAGCATAGAGCTTTTTCCACTTCCAACGTTACCTATTATACCAATAAATTCACCCTAAAAACTATATTGTAATACAATTAAACCAAAATGAGTAACGACCTTTTTAACGTTCAAGTTGATCCCAGATAAGTAAAACTCGCGTATTTCGTTGTCGTTTCGCTCAGGTGACTCATCAAAATACACATTTTTCGATTTCTTGCCTTTACCTTTGTCTTTAACAGACTTTTTCCTGTATGTGTGTAATTTGGCCCGTTCTTCGGCGGTCAAAACGCGTCCCCAACTGAACTCACCATCTTTGATAACCAAATCGGAATTCGCATGATCATCGCTGTCGTCGTAGTATTTTTTTAGGTCCATGTCTGGCAACTGACAAAGTTTTATATTTAACTACAATTTTTGAACAACTATATGCAACTGCCGAGTATGGGCAGTAAAATTTCGAATGCCAAAGTATGAAATCGGTCCACTGATACTCATCCAAATTATACTTACGTCGAGTAATTTTTGAATTCGTTTCATAGATACCCAGGCTTCGGTCAAACCGTTCAATACCCAAGGAAAACTGTTCAGTGGACCAATGAGCATGTTCAAAAGAGCTATACTAGTAAAAACAGTCGCCGCCGTCAATTTGTTACCTAGTAAGACGTACGTGACGAATGTGAGTATCGATATTAAAACAGGAGTCGTCGCCCAAAAATAAACGCAAAGCGCATCCAGATATTTCCGACCTTTAAGGTACTTCATTTCCGAGTCACGAAACTCTGCGAAAATATTCATACAAATTATTATTATTATTGTTTATTTTACTTACTGCCGACGAGTTTAATAAAATGGTCCTCCCAAACGTGCAGCTTGATACTTTTGATACCTCTGAGTATTTCCGTCATCACTTTAACCCTAATGTCTTTTTGTTCCATCATTTTGGTGCTGAGAATGCCGATTTTATTCGCTATTATCTTGTTTATCGGTATCAGAATGATGGTGAAACCAACACCGGCTAGAAACGCCAACCCCAACTGACTATATAACAGATATAAGGTGACTGCTATCTACAAAAATTAACAATATGTACAAATAAATGAAAACGTCAACGTATGTACCTGAAAGGGAATACTCCACAAGGCGTGGAAACTTGGACAGGAATTCACGACGCGATCCGTATCGGTGGACATAAAATTGACGATTTCACCCGTGGAAAATGTCCCGCTCAAAACCGTACCACCGACCGACAATGTTTTCTTGTAAATTGTTGTTATTATCGCCGCTCGAATTTTCAAACTCACCAGCGACATCAAAAAATTAAAATGTGAATTACAGAACGCGGCTACAAAAAACAAATTTTTATAAAAAGACTAGAAATATAATACGTGCAAAAAAAAACGCACCACCCAATGAAACTATACAGGCTGTTCAAAGTTATCTGCGCACTATTGCTATCTTCGTTATTTTTGGAGCTACAGAGTCGGTTAAATTAGCAAAGATACAGTAATTTTTCCGTTGATTACAATGCTTCACACAAAAAAACAATTGCGCATCACATTTCAGAGCCAACGCAGATAATTAGATTTTTTTAATGGAACACCCTGTATATTTATGTAGCAGTCGGTAGAAAATTTAATTTTGCACAAAATCTTCTTATACTACTATAACCCAGAAATGAAAAACAAAAGAGCTACGACGACATTAATACAGGTCACCGCACATGTGAATACTTTGTTAGTAGAGAAGCTACAGTGTTGGTCAATACATCAAAAATGTGTAGTTTTTTCTACTGATTACAATGGCGTACTCAAAAAAATAGTTGCGAGTCGCATTTTCGAACTAACAAAAAAAAATTTTATGAGACTTCCTGTATATTTTAATTGATAAAAAGTTAAATTTTACATAGAATACTCTTCTAATAGTACAACCGTAAGATGAAAGACCAAATTTTAATATAAAATAAGTAAATGAGTATCAAAGCAAGCAGTTCGAAAATGCGACTGGCAATTGTTTTTTGAGTTTGCCATTGTAATCAGTAGAAAAAACTACACATTTTTGATGTATTGACCAACGCTGTAGCTTCTCTAATAACGAAGTTATCCCATGTGCGGTGACCTGTATTAATGTCGTCGTAGCTCTTTTGTTTTTCATTTCTGGGTTATAGTAGTATAAGATTTTGTGCAAAATTTCATTTTCTACCGACGGCTACATAAATATACAGGGGGTTCCATTTAAAAAAATCTAATTATCTGAGTTGGCTCTGAAATGTGATGCGCAATTGTTTTTTTGGGTGGACCATTGTAATCAGCGGAAAAATCACTGCATCTTTGCTAATTTAGCTCCAAAAATAACGAAAATAGCAATAGTGCGCAGATAACTTTGACAAAATAAAATTGTTTCTGTGACTGTACCAATATTTTGATTTTTTAACATTTTTCTTGCGACAAACTGTACGAAGAGTTTTATTTGAAAACGATATATTTTCATGAGAAGTTTGTAAAATGTTCCATAAATTGATTAACTTTTATACATTTACACCAGACATTATTGGAATGTGTATTCTGCAGATTTGAATTCCTCCACCTGTTAACGTAGAATCCTGGTAGTTGACCAAGCACTACACCGCAGGGTCATGGGAACATTGCTCGCATGCGTGTTACCTCCACATAATCCACTTTATGCAAACAGGTTCCAATGTCAGACCGGGTTGGATCGAAGAATTCAACATAATTTACTCGGACCCCCTTATCAGATTCCGATTATGTCGTTTACTCGATCGCACTGCTATTGCAATTAAAGGAGTTTTTATTCAAATCTCGCGATTAGAAACGCACAGAAAGCGTTCCACTCGTTACTTATACGTTAAATAAATCCATTTTCGCATCTAATTAAAATAAACAGTCGGCATTTACGGTGTGAGCGTCTAATTTATAGGCGCTGCGCTGTCTGCGTTTGTATCGGTTTCCGATTGGATTTATGAAGTCCTGTTCGAGCTGTTCTGTTCGTTAATTTAGCTTGATTTGCGATAGTATCTTGCATAAAGACACGCCGGAACAAAATTACAATGTGAAGGTTAAATCGTTTCGAAAATAAAACAATTTGTTATTGGCTTGTCCGTAAAGTCATTTTTAAAATTGGCTTGCTTTTTTTTCTATTTTAATCAAATCATAAATATTTATATGAGGAGATTTGTTTGTTTTAACTAATTGTTGACATTGTCTAATAATAAATTTGGTTACATTGTAATTTATTAGAATTGAATATTTTAAACAATTTAATCAATGAGAATCAATATTTGATTATTGATTTTTCGTGTTAACAATTTTTTTATGATAGTCAGTTTTTCGTCTCAAAATATTATGATAGAAACAAGCGGTGAAGAAATTATGACTGTAGAACCAAGCATGGAAGTCGGTGAGGAATAGACTGTAAAAAGGGAAAATCTACGAGCTGAGAAAATCTAAGGGCTGGGAAAATCTAAGCCAATGATACAGGGAGTTTGAGTGGAGATTATGTGGATGGAGATTATGATCCTTTTTAAGTTAGTCAGTCAGTTTCTTTGTAATTTAAATGGTCCTTAGTTTTCCGATACTGAGTTTATAACAATCTGTATATTGTTTCAAATCATTGGCATTGCTTTTATATCAAAAAGTCATGAATTTGTGTTCCTGAAACATTTTTTTTATTATCAATTTTAATGTAAGGTGCTTGGAGTGCTGGAGTAACTTAATGGCGAGCTCTCGTTAATACGACGGAGCACATAAATTCTTCAACAGCGTATTCCTTACATAATATATGCGAAGATGCTAATGTGAAGAAAAGATAAACTGAAGAAACTTTTATCTTATCGTTATCATCTATACAGAAGATTAATGTTGATTTCACCCATTAATTGACTAGGAAATATTTCACTCCTAACGTGGTGCCTTTATGAGTTGTTAAAAGTGATTAATTATTAGAAACACGTCGGTTTCGCTAATGAGATCGTTGATTGTGTTTCTATGTGTTCTGAATGTTAATCTTTTTCAATGCAAAGTTAAAGGGATTTCGTTTAGAAACGAAATAAGCATATAAAACTTTTCTAGTATTTCTAGACAAGATTAATTTTTTGTTAGCATATTTCGAAATACAGTTTTTTAAAATAAGGTAGAATGAAACGTCGTCGTAAGTGTAGTTTTTAAGATTTTGTGTTGTTGTAAAAAAAAAGACAAAGAGAAAGCGGTCATATCGACTCTTATTGACTTTGTCATCAACAGTTCTGAAGATGTATGTTAAAACTGAAGACAAAACGTTGTAGAGTAGAGAAGCGACTTGTAATTTTGTATGTCTCCATGAGAAATAATGTGAAATATCTTTACATTAATTCATCAACAATTTACGGCGATTAATTTCAGGAATGGTGTGTAACGTCTTTTGATTATCATTTTAACGATTCATCGTTTACACCGTCATAATGAAATTAAAAATGAAAACAACGCTATTAGTTTATAACACCTGCTTTTCGTACCACTAACGCTCTTATAAAATCACGAACTTGTTTATAATAATCGTTCGTTCAGGTTGACGACGTACGGCAGTAAAGCTTGTTTGATTACGCGTTCGTTTATTTTGCATTAACGACCACTATTTGCCATTAAACGGTTTATTAATAGTCGCAGTTTAATCCGAAATCTGAGCTTGTTATAACTATAACTTTACATACGCGATACATCACCTTTATTGTATTAGCCTGTAACCGTTCTTCGATTTTTGTTGTCGTGGTTGTACCGCGTAGGAAGGAAATGTATTATTGTTAAAGTTCCGTATAATTGCCTTTTTTATGTTGTACGAATTATATATTATGTTGCACGAGTTTTGTGGGAGTAATTTCATGCCGGGTGCGGACATTGACGTCAGCAATATTGCAACGTTCATTTTCGTTTTATAATTTATGATGTTACAATGAAATGTTAACAATAATTGTTTGTAATTCACACAAAAAGTAAAACTTTGATTAAATAAATATAAATAATTTTAGTAAGTTACGATATATTTGGTTTATACGATTTTTAAAGTTTCATAAACTTAATTTTTATTACTAATTTCAAGTGAGTTACTACAATCAGGTAAGCCTTCATGATCTACAATTTGCGAAACAAGAAATATAAAATATCAATGTTTAAATAAATGAGAAATATAATATTCTTTAGAAGGTTAAAAATAATACAGTAATTACTGTCTGGAACGACAAATGTGAAAAAAATAAGTATGCAAGTCGCATACAGAAATTAGCAAAGGACCACGAGACCATGACACAAGGACATATAGGACATTTAACATTCAAATTGAAAATAATGCTCATAAATTTCATATATCAAATTAAAATAACAAAATATCGAGTTTCCGGATATAGAAAAAAATTATATTTGAATAATTTTAGCAAGAGATGACCTTATACGATCCTATGTGTGCAAAAACGCCTATTATAACTTCATTTTGAGTTTTCGATCAAATTTACGTATTTACATAAGTTATCCTTTTCTGTTATACCTACACATGTTTTCTTGGTCTGTCCTCTCACAACCTTGCTGTTACCCAACCATCTCCTCTGTGACTTTTAAGTTATATATAGCCGGCTGTCCATATTTTTCATTACTTCTTCTAAAATATTATAATTGCTTGAAATTTTTACTCCTGAGCAAGTAACAAGAAACGTAAAAATGTAATAAAATATATGTATAAGTAAAAGATAAGTGTAACTTCTTCTAAAATAATTATCTAACCTAATCTAATTATTCTCCCAAATTTTTCCCTCCAAATATTTTTCTTAGCACTTCCCACTCCTAAACTTGTAGTACCTTTCTTTCATGGTGATGTCCAGATACTTTTAAAATTTTTCGAATTTGTACTTCCTACCTCTGTGACCAATTCCAGTTTCCTATCTTGCTCTCCAGCCCCCAGTGTATTTGATTTATCCTCAATTCTTGGAGCTGCTCTTAATTTCAATCTTTTGGCTGCTTCCATCAGATTTATTTTCTTGATTCTTCTCCGACATGTGCTTGTTTACCAAATTTTTGTAATTTGTTTCTCTCAATGTATCTGAAATTTTTTTACACATATTTATTTTAATTTATTTCCAAATGCCTTAGTCTGTATATGCATGAAAAAATGTCTTTCTTTATCAAATAATAATAGTAAATAAAACAGATAAGTTATAGAAGGCAATTCAATCGTTCAGGAATTGAAAAATAAATACACTCTGTTCACGAGAATATTCTACAATAGCTAACTTTTTTATTTAAATTTTTTAACTTGGTTAAATGGACAAAATTTAAGTACCTTGCAATGGGCATTTAGCGCAATAACTTATAAAACAAAAGAACATCGCGTTGCTAAGATACAAGCATAACGATTAATTTTTTAAATTGAACTCCCTGTATATTTTTATATTTTTATTGCTCTGGTTGCCTGCTATAATTAATTATAAAACAATTTTTCTCTAAGATCGCTATTAAAAGAATTTTTGGAGAAAATAATTTTGCAAATTTCATTATAATTATAATAGTGGTAAATAAATAATTTATAATAATTACATTTATTATTATTGATGTGAGATGCATAAGACATAGTGATGCAGTTCGAAAGATGAAAAACATTTGTAAAACATGTTGCAAGGTGAGGATCGATAACAACAGTTCTTTTGCTTTTTGATTTTTATTATTATATTACTTTATTTTTTAACTCCTTAACTAGCGATCCAAGAGAAAAATTGTTTTATAATTAATTATGGCAGGCAACCAGAGCAACTTAAATATATAAAAATATACAGGTTGTTCAATTTAAAAAAGTAATCGTTATGCTTGTATCTTAGCAACGCGATGTTCTTTTGTTTTATAATTTATTGCGCGAAATGCGCATTGCAAGGTACTTAAATTTTGTCCATTTAAACAAGTTTGTATGTCTTTAAATAAAAAAGTTAGCTATTCTAGAATAATTCGTGAACACCCACAATGCAAGAAATTAATTTTTTTTTTAACTCCTCAACTAGGGATCCTAGAGAAAAATTGTTTTATAATTAATTATAGCACGCAACCAGAGTAACTTAAAAATACAGAAATATACAGGGTGTTCAATTTAAAAAAGTAATCGTTATACTTGTATCTTAGCAACGCGATGTTCTTTTGTTTTATAATTTATTGCGCGAAATGCGTATTGCAAGGCATTTAAACTTTGTCCATTTAACCAAGCTTGTATCTCTTTAAATAAAAAAGTTAGCTGTTGTCGAATGTTCCTGTGAGCAGACTGTATATCGATCCGTTAAAAAACAAAAATTGGTTAATTTTCCAAGAAAATGGAAAACTCTAATTTAACTGTACATAAAAAGTTAAAAGGCGCTTTTCATCTCATTGACGTTGTAACTAAAACATTATCAAAAATGACGTAAGCTTCGAAACATTTCATTTTTAAATTTAATTATAAAAGAATATTTAATTTTTTTCCATTTTCCGACATGGAAACATGGAAACTCGACGTTCAACGCACTGTTGAAAACAGAATAAATAATCGCGTTCAAAAATTGAGAAATAAATCTTTTAAAAAATAAAAATTAATGAATTTTCCAAGAAAATGGAAATGTACAATTTAATCTTATGTAAAATGTTAAAAGGCACTTTTCATCTCGTCCACGTTACAATTAATCCAAAATGTCCTTGTAAATTTCAGAAAATTCATTTTTTTTATTTATTTTAAAATAGCCGATTTCGAAAACCGATTTTACCGCAAACCAATTATCCGTTTCTTACCGAAACCCCCTACCGGTTTATATAATTTATAATATTATTATACAGTGTGGTGATAAAGTTTGGAACAAAATTCATAAAAGCGTTCTATAATGTTTTTAAGAAAATCGCTCGGACAGGTCAATTTTTGTTTTTGAAATGCCGTCTTCAGACGTTAATTTTTTTGGAATGACGTCATTTGTTTTTGCACAATGACGTCATCATAATTTTTTTTAAATGACAACCCCCACTTT
>JAFFZR010023268.1:0-10979 GCA_018397195.1 Lethrus apterus | reverse complement strand
TAACCTAAACAGTAATTATTAGAAAAAACTTACTAATTAATATAAAAGTTTATTTGTGTAGTTCAAAATTACAAAAATTAATAATAATAATTATCTAATAATGAAAACAAAATAAATATTACAAATATCGATAACAAGAGTTTTCAGTTCAGTTAAAATAGAACAAAAATAGAGCAATTTGTTTTAACTTTTCCTAAAAAATTCTCGTCTCAGTTATTTCGAAACATTTAAAATAGATATAACTTACCCTATTTCGGTTAATAATTTCGTAATTTTGTCATTAGGGCAACAGTTTTATTTTTGAAGGATTTCTTCCTGTTTTTAGAACCTTGGTCAGGATGAATCTTCAGAAAGTATTTCTGTAGCATCTGCATAGTAGTAGCCGCTTCATTTGGATATTCTAGATTCAAGTTATAATATAATGCAAAGAAAATTTTAATTGATTCCTCCATTCCCGAACTAGTTGTAATAATATCCCTTTCCATAACCACATAGTAACTCCTTTCTTCTACGTTATTATCCTTACCTGAAAATTTTAAGAAAGCAATAATAATAAGATAATTAAGTACGTGTATTGTTTATATGTATCCTTTGTAAGAAATTATGAACGTATATACATATAATGAATCAGAAACTAAAGCGTTTAAACGCAGAACTTCTTGCAAAAATATACAAAAACATGAAATAAAATTACCTTCTTTGCATAGAACACATATGCATGGGGTAGTTATGCTAAGATCATTAATTTGCGACTCGTCCTAAAATATTGGATTATTATTAAAAAATATATACCTAATAAAAATATATATTTACACTTATTTGACAATATCTTTTGTAAGCCTTAGCACTGAAACTGCTGATAATTCAGGTACGATTTCTGACGTAGATATTTCTATATCGTCACCCTAGAAGTCGATGGACTAGAAACTTCAGAACATGAAGAAAGGCTTTGCGAATATACGTGGAAATGCTTTGCAGTTAGATGGGATAAAATAAAATCTTCTACGTTACGTAATTGTGAAACGGGTGTGAAAGATAAAAGAAGCACGGCTGACGTAATTCACGTAACGCTACAAATTAAACGAAATGTACCCTCAAAAGCAATAAAAATTATAGCTCATAAAATAATATCTAAATATCCACGTATTTGATGTGGACGACAAGGTCGTTCTTGGTGATGGATCACATAGCATGTTGTCTAAATTAAAGAAACATATCAAATATCTTAATAGACCGCATAAAAGGAGGGGGCATATTCCAATTAGATTTTCCTTTGAATAAAAAAAAAGAAAATGTTGAACTTTCAAGCTGGGTGCTCTAACTTGCAGCCATCAATGGTCGAAGATGTACATGGAACATGTTTAAAGCATCTTAAAACCTCAAAACAAAATTACAAGACGATTTTCAATTTAACGATGACATATTGGATATCCTAGACAAAACATATCCGAACCAAAGAACGTTTTTAAACACACCCGACTATGACGACAATTAGACAAGAATGGCCAATGTTGCTACATAAGGAAGGCATGTGTTGGTATTATAAAAAATTGATGAACCAAATTATTGATATTCTTTCTGAAAATATGATACGAAAAACTGATAAAATAATAAAGTTTCGAATTGAAAACAAACTAATAAGTAGACCTTCGTCAATTTTGAACACTAACGATAAAATAATCAGCGCCTGACGGTTTCCAAATTTCGTTTTTTTTTCTAATAAAATTAAAATTTCATTGTTTAACAGTTTGAGAACTTTGTCGTTATCGATTGTTGTACAATCCGATTCTAGTACAATACTTGCAGCATTTAATTGCATTATTGATGATGGTGTAACAGAATGGAGGAATTATGTTATAATTTACATAAAATACATCATGACTATACTACGTTCATAATTTCGAAGGAGTAAATTAAAATTCTCACTTAAAAAATTCGCCCTCTGATTGGCTACTTGCGAGAAACGTTTACACAGTATTCGCAACCAGATTTCCGGTATTTAATGTTTACATGTGTGACAGCTGTCAGGTGTCGATTTTAAAGTATTTCAAGTCATTTATTGTTTATTGACAATATAAAAAACAGTTCTTTAGAGAAGTGAAGTGCAGCAATGTGAATTAATCACTTCAATTTGAATGTATTCAAATCCGGGGACAAGTACTGTAATTTAGAACTGACGTCTAATCGGTGTTGGCCAACTAACGGTTCGAAAGTTCGAAAATTGTTCCAGTGTAATTCTAGCTTATGTATTTACTCCTTCAAAATTATGAACGAACTATAGTAATAAGTAAGTAAATAAACATTTATACACAAATGTTATAAATATGGTGTACCATAATAGTAGTTTATCTATAACCGGTGCATAAAGTAGGCTTTTTCGCACTCCAAACAGTGCGCAAAGTAATTCATTATAACACAAGTGATATAATAGATTCATTAAAACACAAGTGCGATAAAGTGAATTATTTGACGCAGTGTCCACGGCAACTACGGCAAAATGCCCGTACTTGTTGACACCGTTGCTATGAAACGTTTAGGGACAGACAACATGACATTGCAGGCGACTTTTATATTTAACGAATTTCGGTAATTTTCTTCTTCATATTTACGGTTGTAGATAAAATAGTGTACGCAACACGTGCGTGAAGTGTCATTAAAAAACTCGTATGAAATTCGCATACTCGTTTCATAATGAACCACTTCACGCACTTGTTGCGTAAACTATTATTACGCAACGGTGTCAACAAGTACGGACATTTTGCCATGGACACTGCGTCAAATAATTTACTTTATCGCACTTGTTTTATAATGAATCTATTATATCACTTGTGTTATAATGAATTATTTTGCGCACTGTCTGGAGTTCGTGGAAGCCTACTTTATGCACCGGTTGTAGTAATTAAAGGCGTTATGCGAATTACATTTCGCATAAATTAATATCATTAAGATTGTTTTTAGTTTCTTTTTGGTTATATAACCATTTTCGATATACATCAATAACTACAGAGTGAACAATTGGAAGTGACCGCCACGTGATCTCAAATTTTAAGATTGCGACATTGCTAAGTTGGTACTATAAAATATATCAATAAATGTGTTTTGAGTTGGCTTTGATAAACAAGCTAGAAGGTTTTTCTGATTATTTGTGTTAAATATTTTTGAGTTTTTTAAGTGTTCAAGACTGTTTTCAACGTTTAAGTAAGCCGTTTCAAGAAAATTGGTGAAAATCTATTACCTATATTAAATAATATCAAGGAGTTGATAAGACGTTTTGTGTGCGGAGGTTGTGCTTCTTTTTGGATTCCAGTGTTGTATTGACTAGTTGTTGTTTCTGATACGGGATAATTTAAGCATTCCGGATGGATGTGGATAGCTCGGGTCCATATATTGTATTTGTTGAAGATACAAATACATCTGACAATCTCGGCCGAATTCATCCCATGAAAATAGGTCGAATCTTATTTCATAATAAAATCATTGGCGTCAATAAGATTTGTAGGAAAGGCCGTAATAGAATTTGCATTGAATTCAACACAGCCATTCAAGCAAACAATTTTTTAGACAGCGATATCAATAAGAAACACAATTTTAACAGTTTCGTAAAGATGTTATTAGAGATGTGGACAATGACATTGAAAAATTCTAAATATCCACAGAATATCCCGAAGACATATTATGGAGGATGGAGTTGCCATTTTTAAGGTTACCAGGTTCTTTATGGATGTCATGCCTCAGTAGAAACTTATGTCTACCCTGTTATTCAATGTTACAAGTGCCTCAGATATGGTCATACCAAAAATCAATGTAAAGGATTACAACTATGTGAGTGCTGTGGAGAAGAACATTCATCTAAAGATTGCTCTGGTGATAAGTTGACTTGTATTTATTGCAAGCTTGAACACAAAGCGACTTCTAAAATTTGCTCTGAATATACAAAACAAAAAAAGATAAAAGAGTTTATGGCATTTAACAATTTGACATTCTATGAAGCTAATAAGTTAATTAACGGACAATCTGCTGACACTCCGCTTGAAAATACTCCCCATCTCATCGGCCCCACACTTACCTACTCTAAAGGCACTTAATGCTGATAACAATTCAGTAGATTTGAATATTCTCAGCTCTCAGAATCGCTCTCCAATTAAAACCTTTTCCTTTGACGCTCGCACTGAAAAAAAAAAGAAAAAACGCCCATTACCTGCTTCACCAGATATGATAGGAAAGCTGTTGAAGCTATTGTTCATTCACCTGAACTCAGTCCAAAGAGGCCTGTTTATGAACATCATAGCAGATCTCAGATCCAACCTAGTAGATCTTTTACGCAATCTAGTAATATAGAATCGTCAATGGATATTATTGATAATTTGACCCAGCTTATTAACCAAATTGCTAAACCTAAAAAAGAAAAAGAAGCCCTTATGAGCCACGTTAAAGAAGTTAAGAAAGTTCTTATTTCAAATGTCATAATATGATTAACATCTGTGAATGGAATGCAAGAAGTTTTGTTGTTAACAAAACTGATTTAATTAATTTAATGATCAACAACATGCACATGCATTTCAGAAACATGGCTGAAAGATAATATTCACTTTAGAATTAAAAATTATAGTATAATCAGAGAAGATAGAGAGGATGGTAGAGGTGCCATTGCTATTTTTGTTCATAATAGCATGGCATATTCTGTCCTTCAACTTAATTTACGGAAGAATCCCAGATTTCAATTTATAGCTGTCATTTGTGACGGTGTAAGGATGCTTTCCACTTATATCCCTCCAGATATGACAGTCTCTCTGAACCAATGGCAAGAGCTTATTAATATCTTGAGTCCACCCTTTATTATTTGTGGGGATTTCAATGCTAATCACCCAGTGATGTCATTAAGAACAATGGTAGAGAAATTGCTAATCTGTTAACATCTAGCAACATATGTATCTATTTTTAATACGGGTGAACAAACTCGTATGAGTAGTCCAGACTCTCATTTAAGTTGTGTTGATCTCTCTTTATGTTCACCTGACCTTATTGCTAACATTACTTGGAACATTAATGAAGATACTTTGGGTAATGATCACTTTCCAATATTACTGAAATTATCTTTTGAATATAGAAGATTAAATAAAGAGTTTAGATTACCTTCCACCCGGATTTACAATACTGCTAAGGCAGACTGGTCTCTTTTTCAATCCGCTTTAGAAAATGATTTTGTGGATAATCGTGATGTGGATGATTACAACTTGTTGGATCACATTAAAACAGTTGCGGACTCTGTTATACCTAAATTCAGTAGTCGTTGTAGATTTTCAATGGCGGCTGCTATTTGGTGGGATTCAGACTCCAATAATATCCTTTTACAAAGAAAAGCTGCAATAAGGGAGTTTCGTGTAAATGGCAATTTAGAATATTTTATAGAAGCCAAAAAAGTAATAGCTAAGTCAAAAAAACTGCTTAATCGGAAAAAAAGAGAAAGTTTTAAAGAATTTTGTAGTCCATTGAATAGAAACTCTTCATATTCTTTTATTTGACGTTAGGTAAAACAATTTTCTAGTGCGTATGTCTCGGATTCTTTGTTCAAATTACCTTTCTATGATGAAGTGTTTTTATCTCTTCTTTGCAAACTCGCCCCTTGTTCTGTGAACAATGAATACTGTCATTCCGCCGGGACCAATCGTCAACTCCCAACCTAATTCCCCTTTTACCATGTCCGAGCTTAAGTTTGTTTTGAATAAGTCAAAAAATCCTGCCCAGGATTAGATGGCATTTGCTATAGAATCCTTAAACATCTCCCTGAAAAGGGTCTTACTAAATTGTTGGATATGTATAATAAAATCCTTGTAAATGGAGATCCTATTCCGTCTGTTTGGAAAACTCAAGTCATTCATCCAATTTTAAAACCTAATAAAGATCCGGATGATTTTATAAACTGGAGACCGATATCTTTATCTTCTTGTGCTGGTAAAATAATAGAGAAATTATTAGCTTTTCGTTTAGAATGGTTCTTTGAAAGAAATACCGTTTTCCATGAAAGTCAGTGGGGTTTTCATAGGGGTAAAGGTACTACTGACGCTCTCGTTTCACTCCTGGCTGATGTTAACGTAGCTTTCTGTAGGAAAAATCATGTTTTTGCAGTGTTTCTTGATATTTCTTCAGCATATGATATCCCATTGGATCTGTTAATCGACAAACTTTGGGAATATGGTATACCTTTGAAAATAAAAGGATAATTTCTGATCTATTATATAATCGTATTCTGTATATGAAGACTCCGTCTGGGCTTATAAGTCCCAGAGAATCTTCCTGTGATGACCCACAAGGTTCGTCTATAAGTCCTATTTTATTTCATTTTTTTGTTGCTTCTCTTCCTAATTGTGTTAGTAAAATTAAATCGATTCTTTAGGCTGACGATCTTGCTTTTTATGTGGAAGGCTCCAATATTCGAGAGTCAGTTAACAAGATTAACAAGGTTCTTGTTGATGTTGCTCAATGGATGCACACGAATGGGCTGGAGATCAGTGTAGCGAAAAATAGATGCATATTATTTAAGAGAGGTAAAACACCTATTGAGGTACCATCTGTTAAATATAATGTTATGAAATCAACACCAATAAATGCTCTCTTTGCTTGTCGCTTTACGTTGGATATTGAGATCAGATCAGATCAGCAAATCTATATTACCATCTTGTTATAACCTTTCTCCTCAACAAACAGCTGAAGTTGTGGAGCACTGTATTAGGAAAACTGACATGAATGCTTAACATTTTTTTCTAGCTAGTTCTTTAACATGTTATCCTAATTACATCCAAGTCTTTACTGATGCATGTTTACAGTCTGTTCCCAGGAAAGTAGGAATGGGAATTTTTATTCCTTCTCTTGACATTAATATATCTGCTGGCCTTCAATCGGATATGGCTATATGTTCTACGGAAATGTATGCTATATTTTCAGCCCTAAACTTATTAAAAGAACGTAATATCAGGAGGGCTGTCATTTTTTCTGAGTCAAAAAATGCCATTCAGAAGATCTGTTTTCATTATTCCGTATCATATGTTCAGGCTGACACAAAGAAACTTTTATTAGAATTAAATCTCATAGGCCATATTGTATTGCACTGGATTCCTGGCCATTGTGGTATCAGGGGCAATGAAAGAGCGGACAGATTGGCCACTAATGGTTGTAGTGAAACTCCTAGTACATTGAACCAGCGTTAAATTCATATATCTGGAATAAATGGATTGAGTAGTATCAGATTTCTATTAGAAGCAAAGGTGTTACCTAAGGATTTTTGGTCCCTGATATTTCACGGAAACCTTAGTTTTACAAGTTTAAATACTCTTCAAGAGAGTTTGTGACAACTTTATGCCGTATGAGATTTAACCACTGTTCCACCAATGCACATCTGCATAAAATTAAGGTCCTCAATGATCCTTTTGTGCTTGTGGCCAATTGCAAGACTTAATTGGCAAACCTAATGCATTTTATATTTTGTGATTGGCTGATTGAGCGCTATTGGGGCTACGTTGCCATAAAGAAGAAGAAGAACAAATGTGTTTATAACTATAACCTTAAAAGAAGAGAAGTGTCAAATTAATTGTTAGCTTGATCAGTACTTGTGTAGCTTGAAAATGACTTCTTTTTTACTTAGAAGAATAAATTGCTTTTTAAAAGAATACATTTGATACAAAAATAATTTGGAAAAAGGTTTCCATTCCAGTATTTATTAAAAAAACTTAATTATTAATAAATTAATTAATTAATTAATGCTCAAAATGACCACCATTGATACGTCACATTGTTTAAAATTTCTTCACTGATATCGTTTACAGCTGCAGTGATTGCATTTCTCAGACGTATGAAGATAATTTCGATACACCACGTTTTTTAAACGGGCAAATAAGAAGTAATCTACCGGAGTTAGATCTGGGGAATGCGCTGGCTAATGCCCTCTACTTATTAATCTATTGTCAAAAAATTGTTCGAAGTACGTTATTGTAACATCAGCAGTATGTGGAGTAGCACCATCATGTTGAAAATAGCCATTCTGGATTTCATCATCATGGAGTTCATTAATAAATGGTTCTAATATATTTTCTATATTCTATATCGAGCAGCATAAACTGTATCGTCAAAAATGATTGGTGTCATAATGCGTCTACGTGACATTGCGATCCACACACCAGTTTTACTAGGATGTAATGTTATTTCTTTGTAGACATGTGGATTTTCTGTAGCCCAGGTACGATAATTTTGGCTATTTATATAACCCGACAGATGAAACCAAGCTTCATCGGAAATAAATGTTATGTTTAATTGATCCTCATTTAGGTGTTCATTAAACCATAAGCAATAATTTCACCTTTGCTCAAAATCCTGAGGATACAACTGCTGTCACTATATGGTAACATGTGTAAATGTTTCTTTAAGACTGTGCGACAGCTTCCATATGATATTCCTACAACGAATAAATTTAAATATGTACTCCATTATTTAGTAAGCGCATACCTGAGATAATTTTCTAACTGATTTATTAGTGATGGTTGTCATACGATCAGAAATGTCATTTATTGCTTCTTCAGTTAATACTCGTGGAGTGCCAACTGGTTTACGCTTTGCAACACTACCATTTTACATAAATCGCCGTACCGGTCTGTTGGGTGTCGAACAAATCTTTCATATTCAATATCTTCATTTGAATATCCCAATGTAAACTGTTGAATCCAGGACTGCAGAGAATACGACCAAGATCCGTCTTCTCCCTGTGTAGCACTTCGAAAATATGCCATTAAAATGAACCTATCTTGTTCATCCGTGAATGCAATTTTCACTAAACAGGTAATGGGGCAGTGTAGTCTTTAAAAAGACAGTTAAATCACAATAAACGCTATATCTACGAAAATCCACGAGAAAATCACAGAGAAACGTAAAAAACTAGCGCTTTCAAACACGTTAATTGTCAGATGACAGAACGTAAATACAATAAGCAGTATGGGTAACAGTAAAACAAAAAATACACTATTTTTGTGGCGTATGTGGTCACGTGGTGGTCACGTCCACTCTGTTCATTTCCATTTGATAAGTGGAAGAACATACCATTTTCTAGTTTTACCAAAGGAGCTGATTCATATGAAAACAATGACTACCTTACCTCTAAATACAGACATGGTTCGTAAGTTATTAAATCTTTATAGTGAATGCCATAAAATAAATGTTTGTCTCTGTGGTGAATATCTGTGATTTTTTTTTTTTCATAAACACCTGTTAGCTTATTATAGACAATGTCAGTTTTAGTACCAAAGAAATATAGATCATCATACTGACAATTTATTATTATGAATTTTATCCAACACATTTATATTTTCCATATTCTAAGAAACAACCCGAAAATTTACAGATAAACCTGACATTATAAGGTGTTCCTATGGAAATATTGATGATAGTTATATTGCCCTAGGGTAGAAAAACTATGTTTGCAAATCTGGCAGAGAAAAGTTATTGCTACTATTTAGTATTGCCAATACCTTAAATTTATTATACTGCGTTGATATTTATTTTATAGCCATAATACTCGTATCTATGCAAATAAAATAAAATAAAATTGAATAAAAACAGCCACATAAAACATTGATAACATACATACATACATACATACATACATACATACATACATACATAATATGTAACATGTCCAGTTTTGTAAATATTCAAAATTTAACATATGTACTTTGTAAATGGACTGTCTATAATATAATAAACAATAACTATATTTCATAAACGCACAACTAATATCGGCTTTAAACAAAAATATTAGGTGGTTCAGAACACGTCGTACAATACAAACGATATCAGAAATGTACTGACCAATCGACGCACTAAATTACACACTTACACTACGTAGTTAGAAATATGTAAAATAGTCTAGATAATAAATAAACACAAACTATAAAAATAAAATAAAAATAATATTAAGAACACGTACAAACACGAACGATACCACAAACGTACTAACTACTTAATGATCTAACTTACACTATGTAGGTAAAAATATGCAAACAAAAGTCTGACCTTGCCTAAAAATTACTCTATATTGGTAAAATTATACAAATAGTATGTAAATGTACACCTATTATGACCTATCAAGTAAATTGTACATAAATATTTATAGTAAAAGTACAAGAAGTGCTGGATATTTAAACTATTCAGTTAAATTTGCCGTTATTTCCAATAAAAATGATTTAAATATCTATCATCATCATCTATCATTTTCACATTTTACCCTGTAAAATTCAACTCATTTTTAACAGTGTAGGACAAGTCAAGTAAAACATATTGAAATTTCAAATACATACAATGATTACTTAAATAAATTAATGAATTCGTCAGTACTATATACACAGCGTTCACAGAGTAGTTTTCAATTTTATCTTAAATAATTTGTTATACGTGCACTGTTTGAGATCCTGTGGGATGAGGTTATAAAGTCTCACACCCAGAAATAAAGGTTATGGCGTGACTCTTTGCCACATTCAATTTGAGTTTATTAATTATCAAGTATTTTTCGACCCTCGATAAAACTACATTCATTGACTGCACTGCTCTTGCTAAATCGACGTCACTAGATGCAGGCATCGTATCATCAGCAAATAAGTTAAGATATTCACATTTTATAAATAGGTCAATATCATTAAAGTGATATGAATATGATATAATATCATATGAAAAGAAATGGACCCAAAACACTGCCCTGCGGTACTCCGTAATCATTTCCAGATCAAATGTCAATGTTATAATTCATTCGGATAATTCTCCAACCAAAGATCATTCGTGCTCAACTTTTGTCTGGCAAGATTTTGATTTTTTTATTCGCAATGATTGCTAAAGGCAATCAAGCAACCATTGCTCATGCAAAATAAAAATCTTTCCGGCAAAAGTCGAGCACTCATGCTCTTACGTATGAAAAGACTGCACGGTACTTTTCTTGCCGCAGT
>JAFFZR010023264.1:0-11443 GCA_018397195.1 Lethrus apterus | reverse complement strand
TGAACTAATTGATGAAGCAAATTTATACAGTGAGATCGAAAAAAAGATTAGTCAAAGTAAGCCATGAACAAAAATCGGCATGTCTTTACTTAAACCACTATTTATTTCTTAATGTCAAATTGACGTTTGTCAAAAATATTGTCCAAACAAATCAAAGCTTTTCTTTTAGAATTTTCTTTTGAAATGGAAATGAAACAGTAAACGGTGAATGACAATATTCTTACGATGCCTGTTATAAAGAATTTCAGGAGCACTTTCCTATTGAACATTTTTGACATTAAGAAATAAATAGTGGTTTAAGTAAAGAAATGCCGATTTTTTTTCATGGCTTACTTTGACTAATTTTTTTTTCGATCTCACTGTAGTAAACTATGCTTTTTAAAGAATGTTTCCATAGTGAATAAATAACAAACGTCAAATATATTTATTACCCGACGAAGATCACGAAACACATTTTTATATTTCTTAATATTGTGTGTCGTAATAAATATATTTTATTGCACAACTTGAGTTTTAATTTGGTTGCACGCGCAAGAAAGAAAAAAGAAGAAAAAAAGATAAGTATTCTATCAACCAAGAATTTGACACTAATGACCGTAGTAAAAACATTATGGCATGTGACAGCAGTTTGTAAAAATACATTAATATTATTACCAGCGAATTAATTTCATTATATACAGTCCGCTTAAAACACAACAATATCGGTTACTTCTTGCATCAATTTTCTTAATTTTGGCGCGGACTATGCATTTTGAACTTGCGCAGCGCTCAGCTTAAGATTTTTCAACTCACCGATTTAAATAGTTCCGAAACCGTTCTAGAACGATTAAAAGAATAATTATCGTTCAAGGTCCTTTGAACTTGGATCGATTAATAACTAGTTCAAATGCGGAAGAAAAAGCAAAGCTCGTGTCAAGTCTTGACATGAAATAACCATTGTTTATTTCAGTTGCTAGGAGATTCCTATAATTCTCTGACGTCATATAATCCCATCCTCATGTTGATGTGGACCAATGATATTTTAAAACCAAGATCACATGCACCAATTAGAACAATCTTATACTGAGAATTATCCACATGGTGACGTGGACCAACGATATTTTAAAACCAAGATCACATGCACCAATCAGAACAATCTTATAGTGAAAAGATTCATGGTGCTTTTCTTGCCGCTACGTCATAGTTTTGCCATGACAACTTTAAAAATACATTAAATGTCATTTTGACAAATGTCAGTGTTATAATTCATTCGGATAATTCTCCAACCAAAGAGCATTCGTGCTCAACTTTTGTCTGGCAAGATTTTGATTTTTTTATTCGCAATGATTGCTAAAGGCAATTAAACTCGACCAATTTCTTTGGAAAAGANTGAGAATTATCCACATGATGACGTGGACCAATGATATTTTAAAACCAAGATCACATGCACCAATCAGAACAATCTTATTGTGAAAAGATTCATGGTACTTTTCTTGCCGCTACGTCATAGTTTTGCCATGACAACTTTAAAAATGCATTAAATGTCATTTTGACAAATGTCAGTGTTATAATTCATTCGGATAATTCTCCAACCAAAGAGCATTCGTGCTCAACTTTTGTCTGGCAAGATTTTAATTTTTTTATTCGCAATGATTGCTAAAGGCAATTAAACTCGACCAATTTCTTTGGAAAAGAATTGGTCTCGTTTAATTGCCAAGCAACCATTGCTCATACAAAATAAAAATCTTTCCGGCAAAAGTCGAGCACTCATGTTCTTACGTATGAAAATATCAAATTATTTTCTACTGTATTTTTAGTCCATGTTGCATGTATATTATGCTTATGATAAAATTTCTGTTCCTTTATTATGTTCCTTGAAAAAGTATAACAAAGCTATGGCAATTCAGTTTCTCGGCCATAATCGAAACCGTTCCTAAAAAAGATAATTGAAAGAACGATATTTTCATTGTATAAATTATTTTATCACATTTGAATATTTCCTTAACGCTTAACAAATGAGTATTAAACTTTGAGATAAAAGATTTCTGTTCATTCAATTCTCTAACAAAGAAAGGTCAGTTTAATGATAGATTTTGACACACGAGTGCTTTCTCAGCCAGCGTGTTTGAATTAATTTGGATGTTGCTCTAATTAATTATTAAATTAAGAGTAATTTTAAAACTTTGTCGAAAATTAAACTTATTCAAAATATACAAACCAAAATTTTTTTAATAAAGAGCACATTTATAAATATTGAGTAATGTTTATTTTCAGCAAAATCATACGAGATTTATGTATAAAATTATATTATTGTTTTCTACATAATTTTTCTACAATTTATTAGAATAGATCTTAAACAATACTAACTCAGTCATTCATGATGCATAAAGCCATCAATAAATTTGAAATAAATAAAATCTTTAATGTTACCAGACCTAGTATATGACATACATATAGTAATAACTTAAACGTTGTAATTTGGTACAGTGATAGTGGCAATTTCCAACTGACCTGTAATTGTTCGCAAACTAGTCAATTTGATTTCTGTAAGTTACCAATTTGGTCACAAATATACGATTGTGTTTCCTTGCTATTACTGAGTTTTTCTCCTGCTACACGGACAGTGGAAATTGTTGCCCTCACTATATATTAAAACATAAATATTCTGAACAAAATCATAATTTGTAACTAAATGTAGATAGACAAAAGTTTACAATTTATATTCCTAAATACATAATCAATTCAACTAAATGTTTGAATTAAGTTTATTAAGTTTATCGAAAATATAAAAACTTGTAATGACATCATAAAACAAATTAATCAACATATGAAATTCCATGTCTATTCAACATATGACGAGTTAGATGATATTTTCTTCGGAACAAAGAAAAACACATGGAGCATTTGAATCTAGGTTCGATGTCGATGCATTCTTCCTTTTCGTGTCGATATAGATGACGTTTGTTTTTGTAACTTTTCGAGCATTTCTTACAATGAAATCGTTCCTCATTTGGATCGAATCTATTAAAGGTTACCTTCTGTTTTATTACCGGTACGACTATGTTTGAAGCAATTTTACTCTTCATGTGGGAACGTTTCGATTGCATATTCCAATTTTCTCGACCAAATCGTTTTAAGAAATCTGCAACAAGACTTCATATAATGTTTCAAGCGTTCATTCATCATATGGATAATATACTAAAATCTATAATCGTGCAATATCTGTAATACTTACTACTTCAGTACAATATGATATACTCTACGTTACAATTAAACTAATTTACTAAATACTTTTATTAAATCAATAATATAAATATAATACCAAGATGCTTTACATAATTTCGGTATCAATATTTGTATGCTATATATAGTCAAATTTAAAGTTATACTTCTTGTTTACATTCATCAATTTGCAAATTGCATATAAAGTTAATACGATTAATACAATTAATTAATTAATTAATTAATTAATATATATATAAAGTTATTTACAATTCAAGGATAAATGGTGGATGCTTTCTCAAAGGCATTTTAAAAGGTGTATTTTTTATATTTCAAATAATTTCATTTCATACACTGAATATACCTAGAACAAAATATACAGGCTGTCCCAGGACGATTACAACAGCCGATATCTCAGAGATGGTAAGTCTGATTTATTTCAAATTCAGGATATATGTTTGAGCCTTAGGAAAGATCATTTTTGTAATATGAAACCTTCATTCCCAATTTCCACTTCTATGCAACAAATATTGAATTACGAAATTTAAATAGAACAGCCTGTATATTGTTCCATTATTCGAAAATACACATTAAAACAAATTCAGTAGTACAATTTTGACAACATTTTGTTTAGAAAAAGGCAGATATCGACACTTATAAATATTCGAAAAGACACCCGTGGAATCAATTATGCATATGACAGAAATTGATCATTGCCATTGTTTTTGCTGTATGTATATGATGTAAATAAATTATAAACTAGAGCTATTGACTATGACGATATGGAAACCGTTCATTGTACAAATTATACAACTACATATTTACATTTGCTCCACTCTTTCCGTAAATAAGGAATGCTATAGAAATATGCATAATTTTACTTCAAAGAACATTCAATATGTATTTAAAACAATTAATCAAATATTACGAAATATGTTTAAAAAAAACAATAACAATAATAATAACAAAAAAATAATAATAATATAGCAATAAATTATGTGCTTCTGACACATGAACTGTTTATATCATACAAAGATCAAAAACTATGGCAACGAACAATTTCTGTCAACATACATAACTGATTCCGCGGGTGTCTTTTCGAATATTTGTAAGTGTCTATATCTGCCTTTTTCTAACCAAAATGTTGCCAAAATTGTACAATTGAATTTGTTTTAATACGTATTTTCGAATAATGAAACAATATACAGGTGTTCCATTTAAATTTAAATTGGGAATGAAAGTTTAATATTACAGAAACGATCTTCCCTAAGGCTCAAACAGATATTCTGAATTTGAAATAAATCAGCCTAACCGTCTCTGAGATATCAGCTGTTGTAAACGTCCTGGGACAACCTGTATACAGTGTGTTCAAAGTTCTCTGCGCACTATTGCTATCTTCGTTATTTTTGGAGCTACAGAGTCGGTTAAATTAGCAAAGATACAGTGATTTTTCGGCTGATTACAATGCTTCAAACAAAAAAACAACTGCGCATCACATTTCAGAGCCAACTCAGATAATTAGATTTTTTTAAATCACTTCATCTTTGCTAATTTAGCCGACTCTGTAGCTCCAAAAATAACGAAAGTAGCAATAGTGCGCAGATAACTTTGAACAACCTGTATACATATTTGTAAAATTTTATTTAATAATACCTTTGGTTTAATATAATTTCATAGATCTTCCGTATTATCTATATGTAATACAATAATCCAATTTTCATTATTCTTATGCATTGGTGCGTAGAAAGCACAGTAAGCCATAATCCGCTTTTGAAGAAATTTTTTATATTTTCCACATATTTGAATAGTAAATATGAAAATTATCATTATCTGAAATCACTTATTTATTATTTGAATTTATGACTACCATTAAATAAACAAGACATTTAACAATTCACTTGGAACATTCATCTTTCCGAATTGGATTGGTAGACAGGAAAAGTAGGTATATCGGTAGTAAACCATTTAATACATTTTTGAATTTCAAATTTTAAATATATTAGGTATAAAGTTGCTTATGGCAACCCATAACACAGTAATGCTGCACTGTAATCAATACAAAAATAAATTATTAAAACAAAGCATTATAAACTAATTCAACAACTACCAATGCGCGACTTAAGACGTTCAAGGTCATATACAAGCAATATGTGTACTGACAAACGAATCTTGGTTTCTTTCCACAGTAATATCTTATATATTTATACAGGCTGTTCTTTAAATAAGTACAGACATTTTAACAGGTGATAGCTGACAATAGCCCAACCCCAAATATGCAAAAATGACAGTCCTATGTTGAAGGGTGTGCCAGAAAAAAATATTTTAAGTTTTGAATAAAATATGACAGTAAGTCCGAATTATCATCAATAAAGGTTGTTTTGCAACATTTCATGTTATTCCCGCCAAAGGAAGTTGATTTTCAACGCGACACATATTGAAATGGACACAGGACCGTACTTAGAACCGAATGCCCATATAAAAAATGACATTTTTCGAAAATTTAAAATGAAGATAGGACCGCCGTTTTTGCGGATTTGGATTTGGGTTAAGGTCAGCTATCACCTGTTAAAATATCTGTACTTATTTAAAGAACAGCCTGTATAGGGTACGTTTGTATTTGTAACATCTTCCGCATTTTCCACATGACACAAAATTATTATGAATCGTAATAGGTAAACAATTTCTTATTCTGCTCATTTTATTTGTACTACATAATTATAATTTTATTCAATTGAAAAGGAAGAAAGAAAAATGCGGATGGGAAAAAAACGATAATGTGAGAGGGAGAAGCAAAGGGGGCAAAGATGAGAAGCAAAAATTATTTTCTTAAATTTTCTTCTTCTCACGACATATTATAATAGGACACCATTACATAAAATATTCTTTTCGACGATCAATGTTCATGTTCGTGGATAATGCAGATGGTAGGTAGAAGATTAAATCAAAGTTTGAAATTAATTTTCCAGTTGCTGGGTTTGAACACATGCATATAGATCCCCAGTTTGTTAACTTTGTCTATACTTCTGACATTTCTCTTATAAAAACATAAAAACACGACTTTTTGTAATATATTTTATTTTCGATATAATTCCATATTATTCACTAAAAAATATATTTTAGAATTAATTGTATTAAAAACCTAGTTTAAAATGTTTAAAGTTTATTTGCTTTATTAATTTAATGGAATAATTGCAAAAAATCACGCAAAAAAAGATAAATAAAACAAAAACAAAATCAATAATTACAAAGATATATACAGGTTCATTTTGAAATAGATCCAACTATTTCAACAGGTGATAGCTGACCTTAAGCCAAAAAGGCGATCCTATCTTCATTTTAAATTTTCGAAAAATGTAAGTTTTTGGTATGAGAATACGGTCCTGTGTTCATTTCAATATGCGTTACGTTTAAAATTAACTTCCTTTGGCGGGAATAACGTGAAATGTTGCAAAACAACCTCGTCGATAATTTGGCGTTATTTTCATATGTTACATAAAACTAAAAAAAATTTTATGGCAAACCCTTCAGGTTCGTCGTTTTTATGCATATTTGGGGTTGGGCTATAGTCAACTATTACCTGAGGGAATAGTGGGACTTATTTCAGAATGAACCTGTATATCATTTTACAATTTAGTAAATCCCTCACATGTGCACTGTGGAATGTAAGGACAGCTTAGTTTTTGTGTAGGTCTTAAACCTTGAATGTGACATAAGAATCGTGGTTATTTTCCACAGTAGTAAGTCCTATGGTGATATACAGAACCTTTAGACTCAATAAACAGGCTAGGAACACGAAATATATAGTAAAACTTTGATTCATTTTTAAACTGAAGAATTTAATATTTAAGAAAAAGTAATAAATAAAAATTTAAACAAACGAATTATGTTAACACAAAATGTCTTTATTTTATTCATAAAGCTAGATGAGTATGAGTATATATTTCGTTTTTTATTTGTGGTTGAAACAAATACAAAAACAGAGCAATTTTACCGCAAACTGATGATGAGAGCTTCCATTTATGGGGTATGGACGGGTATCAATGGAAACACGCATTCGTCGAATATCGATTAAATGATGAAACACTTCCATTCGAAAAATGTATAACATTTTGCACATATTCTATTTACTATAGTGCGGAAATTCCGGGGTAGATCTTCTCATCAATAAATTTAATATTCATATTTACTTTACATAAATAAGATAGGAAATTTTAAGAATTTGTTAGTTACATGCACTGATTAAAACTCGCATTCTGCATCACATCTGTATAAAGAATTAAATCTTCACTGGAAAGAATCCAAATCAAATTTTTTCGTTGGTCGTAATCTTTTGTTTTGAAATTATGATTTGTCTTTTCGCATAAGTGCCTTTCTTATGTAATATTAGTATTAAATTATGTATGTTATAGGCCAGGGGTGGCCAACTGCATTATATGGGTATATGATCGACTATTTTTCTTAAAAATGTGTCGCGATCACCTACAAAAGATTATATACAATTTTTAAAATGTTGGGATAAAGATTAGAGGGTTGTATGGGTTGGGTTCGCTAAGAAATTAAAATTCAAAAGGTAGAGTGCAAAGAAGTAATGTGGACAATCGACCTGTCTATCGCGATCGACTTGTTGGCCATTCCTGTATAGGCAATATATTCATTCACGTGTCGTTATTTTAATCAAGTATCCAATAAGATATGAGAATATTCACTGGTGTTATTTCGAAACTTAACAAAGAAAATGTTAATATATTTTTTTTCCATCATGGCACCTTTTAATACCAGACTTTCCAGTGTTCAGTATACACAGACTTTAGCTATTCCAAATTTACATCATAATTAAAAAAAAAATTCTCGTATTTATCTACATCATGAACGATCTAATTGAAATACCGCTTTATTTTACCTAAATTTACCTTCTGCATTCGACTTGGAACAACAAAAATAACCAAGTAGTATTTAGAATATCACCAGAAAAAAATATCATGGAAAATTAAAATTGGGTGATAGATTTCACTAAGCGGCGCAGCGACAGGGGTTTGGTGATGGGTATGAGATTTTTATTAAATACTGTGATATTTTTTCCGCTGATATAATTTCCTAGATTCCTATTTTCGTTCATTGACAATTTTTTTATTTATAATTATTTTTAAATAGTGTAAAAGTATATATATTTATGCTATACATAGTGGATCTTTTTCAATGCTCACATATAAGTAATCAGTACTTTTAAGTGTAATCGAATGGTCAACTTTTTACCCACGATAAATCTGTAATCAGCAATTTGTGGTGTAGATGAAACCAACAAAAGACAATTCCTTTAATTTTTCTTATATTCAAATAATTTTGTTGTTTCACACTGTAGGGACAATCTTTTTATATAGTTATACCACAAAATTACATTTAAAAAATTCTACTGTGTTTTGTTTTTATTTAAACTGTAATTTTGAAAATAAACTCGAACTTGCGTATATTATCGGAAAGAGAAGAAAGATTAATTAAAGTGCGCCTCGGTCAACCATGATTGTCATTTGATATTTGGTAGTTGGTAGACCTTTCCTAATAGGCACTAAAATTTTGTTTATTGTAATTGTACAAGGTGAAAGAATGAATGAAGAACAATTCTCACAGAACTCAAGAAAGAGGTCGCACTGTGTTTAATCTAAATTTTATTAGCGATTTCAGATATTTTAAGTGGGGTACTTGAAAGTTTTTATCCGTCACTGTAAATTTTGTCAAATTCTTCGGCCTTAATTATCAGGAGATTTTCAATTTATTCTAATTATTTATTTATTATATTTATTTAACAAATTAAGAAAAAAGCTAGTGCACGGGCTTCATGCAATCATGTAATCAGAACAAAAATGTTGCTACTTGACGAACAAATAGTCATGTTTTTATTTATCTTTAACACGTGTAGAATGAAATTAATCCTTAAACCAATTACTGTGATCATATGGGCTGCTATTATCAATAACTATTTAAACAGACAGTTACGTCTCTTACTATCTTGTTCGAGTAGTTTACTAACTTTCCTAGAAAGAGGATTTCTTGTATCATGATTTTAACTATCGGACTTAAAAACTCTTACTATTGCATTTAATTTTATTTAATGTCAAATTCTTGATAGTAATTGTTTGATGTTTTTCAAACAAAGATTTGTCAAAGCTAGATGCAACAATCTACAACAGCCACCACCTGATCTGATATAACGTCGTCTTGCTGCTCTAAAAACGAAGCTTTTTGCAACTATGTTTATAGAAATTGATGATCTTTTCAGGCAGAAACTAGAAAAAAATGACTAATTTAAAATCAATTTACATTATACAAATTTTCGTCAAAAAAAACAAAGATACAACCCAAGAAATTCATTTTGTGAAGCATGAACTGATATTTATGAAGAGATATTATTTGTTATGTTCTTTTTCTTTTTTCTATAACGAATTGTTTAAGATAATCCTATAATGTTTTTATTGAAGAATGAAATGATTAGATATTTCTAATTTTAATTGTATGTTTTTTAACAAATTCCTGGCACCTTATCAAAGAAACATCCATCTTTAATCAAACCTTTGATAGAACTTTCAACGTCTTGGTATGTTTTTAATTTTAGAAATATAGCTCGCATACTATACAGTATACTATCCAGAGAAAGATGACCAAACTTTACTACATTGAGAATTCTAAGGAAAATCTCTCAGTTTCGTCGTCTTTTCGCTGCATTCTCCGTTACTTTGAAGGTTTAAACGTATTTTAGACTGAATGTGGACTTATCAAAAATCTTATCTAATATCTATCTGAAATGTGAAGTGTATATGTTGGGTCATGAACTTATTGTCCAGGACTGTAAATTATAACAAAACTGCTGTGAATTGTGTGCCTAACAATAATGAGACGATCAAAATGCCGTGTTCGTAAAACTAATTGCTGGAAAAATATTAACATTTTAATAAAATAATAACACGTTTATTTGAATGTTACATATACATGTAAGCAAGGTTGCTGAAAGTAAGTGAGAAAAATTATATTTGCGTGTAGTCAGTTTCTCCCGACAATCATTTTCCATCAGTGTATATTATTTTAAGAAATGATGTTTAATTTGATGAATGCGATTGATGTCATGTGTATTACATATATTTCTTAGCTTATTGAAACATTTAAAAACATGTTGGCTTCTTAAAACAAGCAAAGCATTTGATCGGTCCCAATTTTATATCTATATCTGCTCCTGAGACAATCGGAACTCTTGAGTTGAACTGTCTGTCCAAAATCGTCAGCGTCTTCTTGAAGCTCAGTTCTTCTGGTAAACTCTAAAGTCGGCAGCTGTGGTACATATATTTTCATTTCGCACGAAACAAAATATATAAGTACTATAAATATGATAAAATTCAAGGGGATAACATGTAATTTACTTATAGCCCAAACCTTAAAATACGGGGTGTCCCCGAAAGGTCTGTACAAAATAATAACACATATTCCTGAGGCCAAAATAGGACGATTTAACCCAACTTACCTCTATTCAAAGTTGCTTCGTTTAGCCGCTAGAGGGATGCAAATGTCCTGAAAAGAAATCGTTTTTTCGAGAAAACTTTCTAACGCTTATCGCGATTGGGACCAAATTTGGTATGTGGATTTTTACTAAAAGAAAGCATTATTTGACATGTTATTTTCTCTTCTGCGTGTTTTTTAAGTGGTCAAAAAATGGTCATCCACATCTTAAGAAGCTCATAATTTTTTTGTTATTAGATGAATACTTTTGAATCTTTTTTTGCTGATAGACACATAAGTTACCTACATTTCTTGTCTCTTGCTCCATTTCGTCATTTCTCATAGTTTAGGCAGAAAAAAATAATAACCCTCAACACGAACTAGAAATTTTAAATAAATCAACGAAAAAATTCACAACAAATGTTCCAGAAAATACCGCCTTCTGCATGATTGCTAAGATTAACACGTCGTAAAAAATTGAACTGGATTCTTCTCATCATTTCGACATCGTTTCTTAGAGTCTACTGCATTTTGGATGTGTTGCCATAATTCCTGCAGTAGACACTCTAAAAAACGATGTCGAAATGATGAGAAGGGTCCAGTTCAAATTTTTACGACGTGTTAATCTTTACATTCGTGCAGAAGGCGGTATATTCTGGAACATTTGTTGTGAATTTTTTCGTTGATTTATTTAAAATTTCTAGTTCGTGTTGAGGGTTATTATTTTTTTCTGCCTAAACTATGAGAAATGACGAAATGG
>JAFFZR010023263.1:0-11568 GCA_018397195.1 Lethrus apterus | reverse complement strand
TGTCAAACCATCAATTTTTAAAAATATCGCGTGTTGACCTGGTAACGTTTTCATTGTTGCCTCACGATGTTGCCAGATATTTTTATTGTAGAATTTTAAGAAATTAATTTACATTCTTTAAGCGTTTAAAGACTCTTTTTTTAATTCTCATTGTCTGAAAACCATCTGCAACACAAAATCTTCATCTTCCACCACCTGCATAAAAATTCCATGGTCTGAATGCGATAAACTTTAGCTTAAAAAATTTAAATTTAAAATGCTTTATCTCCCGAACAAAGGCTCGTAGAAAATTTTTGTTTACACTTTGTTTACTCAGTGTGATGTCCTGTATCACCACTCTAAAATTGGGGCAGTAATTTTGGATCACCCGGTATACAATCCCATTAGCTGTTCGTTTTTTCTCCTTTTCTAGAAATCTCCTTCTTTAATACCACCATATATTTTTGTTAATACCTTTCTTCCAAATTTTTTGTTAACATCGCCTCGCATCCATATAAGACTGTAGGAGGGATAACAGTTTCGTATAGTCTTATTTGTCTCGCTACCTACTTTAACCTAAGTAGTTTCGACAACGCCCCAGCATATTAAATTCCTTTGGACAACCTATTCTGCATTTTTGTTAATATAACTCCTAAAAAATTAAAACACGTCATCTGGTCAAAACTATATTCTCTACATTCCGTAGGCGACACTTTAAAACACTTTAAGTTTTGCTAATTTGTAGTATCCATAATTTTGTCTTCTACTAATTAACTATTAAACCATATTTTTTTGCTGTCTTTTCTATCTTTATAAATATTTTCCTTAATTCTTGTTTAGATCTGCTAATTAGAAAACTGTCGTCCGCATATGCTATGCATGTTTATGATCATATAAAATTCCTTTACTTCGTATGTTGCTAAGCCTCATAATTATTTCTAATATCAACTTAAATAGTATGGGAGAAACAGGATTTCCTTGCCGTTAAATTTCACAAACTACCCCATCAACCAAGAAAATGTTAGGTTAAAACGAAACTCAATGGAATTTTCTAAATTACTGTAGAAGGGACTTTGATTAAATTTCAACATTTTAAAAATTAAAGAAGAACTTTTGTGCTTATAAAAATCAATATTATGTAAAATGATATTTAAGTTAACGTATTTTTAATTCCAGAAAATGTTAATTTCAACGTTCAACATTTTGTGAAGTGCTCTATTTGAATAATTATGCTGAATGAAAGTGTGCAAAGTTATACAAAATATTCCATTAGAGAAACAAAGAATTTTTTTATTTCGTTTGAACAAAAATAAATTTACGCCATATCTTTTCTGAAAGCAGATGATATCGTCAATCTACAGTTTTACAACATGTTTTAAATTGAATGAATTTGTGATGTGTTTGTAGAGTTTCTATGTTTATGTAAATCCGAATATAATTATATCTGAACAAATTCATGGTTGTAAATGCAAATTTAAAAAAAGTGAAGTATTTCGTAATCGTCAAAAAATATGTTTTTACTAGTCGTCAAAATAGTTCAAGCGCGAGAAAAAGTAAACATTTCTGTACAAACACATTACATATATATCGAATTTATCTTATTCATCAAAACACATATATCAAATTCTGACAGAGTGTAGACTCATTCACAAAAACTTTAAAACGAAGTGCTCTTCGATGTTTGATTGTTAGTTACAATAAAGATAACGTAGCCTTAGAAAAGACTTCGCCATAAAAGAGGTACAATAAATACTATCACAATGTTACATTGTGATAGTATTTATTGTTACGTGTTGTTATTCGTTCAAATTGATTAAAAAAAAGAAATAAAGTACCTATTATATGACCTATTTATATTTTATTCAGTTCATACAAATGTAAATAAATGTATTTTATTTATAAATGAGGTATTTAAAATATGTTTATACAGATCCTGCATTAGAAATCAAAATGTTTGCTATTCCCATAGGAACAGCTCTTTAAATGCGATATTGTTTAGCGAATGTTACACTATGATGTCAAGTCAAAAAGTAAGTAGAGAACTTTTCCACTAAATTATTTATTAAAGTTAGAACTATATGAAAAACAATTTTCTGTACGTCACATTCAATAAAATATAATTAAATGAAAAAAAAAATGTAAATTTCGAAATTACGAGAAAGTTTGTTACAAAAAGTTTCAAACAAAGCCAGTTTCCTAAATTTACAGACATAAATTTCTTGGGTATTTTTGCACGACGAATGTAAAAGGACACTTCAAGACTCATGAGTATAGACAACCCTTAAAATAAGAGGATTTTAAAACCGATTATTAATTATTGCAATTCTGTTAATAATAAATTCTTACTTTTTAATATATTATCTGAAACAGAAATTATAAATTTTAAATCCGTTTATTTAATACCGGCTGCCTTATTTTGATTATTAAAATAAACTCGATGTTTATTTATAGGTTTTATTATAGAACGTGTTTCATCGATGCTAATAAAATGTATATTCGATAAAGCTACGCTCAAAAATTATTTAAACTACTTAAAAAATAATTTATTGCCTACAATTGTATAACAAAATATATAAATTGCAAAATAAAAAATATTTTTAAATCATTAACAAACTGAATATGCTTGTCGGTGTTTTAATTCTTTCAGCACTATATAATAAATTCAGATGTGTTGAATATATTTAAGCAAATTTTCTAACGTGATGGATTTAGTTTATTCTATTAAACTGTCAATAAAATGTACAGTTAATTTATTTTGTTTTTGTTTCAAATATTGAAATTTAAAATAAAATATTATCATAACAATAAAAATACTCTAATAATCCTTGCATATTATTGTTATTACTTTTGCACTAATTTTATAGGAATATTATTAGATAATTTATAGGAAAACAATATTACTTTTATTGATTTCAATCTTTCAGGATGAATTTGTAACTATTTTAGACAAAATTAAAATGAAATAAAATAAGACGAAGTTAAAAAATTGTTATAAAAAATAAATTGTTATATTTCCAATCGCAAATGAACTAATTTATATGGAAAATTATGATTATGCAGAAAAGGAGGTAATAGGGATAACTGGATAAGGCAAGTGTTACAGGAAATAATTAAGAGAGGGCTGAGTGAAGGAAGCATGTCAAGCTGGGAAAGAGACATGCTAGAAATGTATAGGAGAGCGAGTTGAGTGGCACTAGAAGTGGAAATGGAAGCAGAAGTGGGGGGGGGCACAAGATGATGAAAATGTGGAAGGAGGTGGACAGACAAGGGAGATTTGAGCAAATAAGGAAGGCGAAATACATGCAAGGGGATTGGGAAAAAGTATGGAAGATGTAGATTTTGTGTGAAGGGAAGGGACGATTGTGGACATTGATGGTCGGACTGCAAGGAAGTGAACCAGGAAAAGGACAAAAGGAGACAAAGGAGGTGGTGAAGAACCATGAGCGAGACGAGGGAAAAGTGAAGGAGAAAATTGAGAGAAGAGACAGGGAAGAAACCAGTCTATTACGATTGAGATGTACGATTAATGATATGGCCAAATAAAGGTTTTATTTATAGGAAAGTTTAAAACTAGAAAAAAAACTGCTAATAAATAATTTTCTTCGACAAATAAATGTAAAACTAACTAGTCTAGCTGAAATTAATGAACATTATTAAATTGTAAACTGAGTTGAACGTGAATGGATATATAACCAAAAAAAAAATCATACTAAAGAATAAAATAAAAACATGAGAAAATAATTATTGGACGAGAATATAAAAGGCAAAATACATCAGAATTTAAAAGAATATAAATTTTATGTAAGAATAGGAAGAAGGTGGAAATCCAGGAAAATTCTACTTGAAAAATGAGGTGGAAAGGATGATTAGATCTGGGGAAAAGGGGATTTATAAGTGTAGCCCACAAATTGGAAGGTTAAAACGTTTAAAAAAAGTAAGTGGACAGAGCTGGTTTTCTTTCAGAAACATAAATATTAATGTATACTTACTCAAAAAGAATGAAGAAGATAAAATAAAAGTTAAACAAAAACAGATTAATTTGCTAGATAAATAAGTACGTACATCGAAAGAAGGAGCTTATTGGTTGTACTGAATTTATTTGGAAATGTATCCATTATATGCCAAAGAAATAATAAAACAAAAATATTTTAATTTTGTAAACATCTCTTATTAGTTATATTTTGAAAATTACACATAAAACAAAAACGAAAAACGCCGCAACTACTGCCAAACATTTTAAATATTGGAATAATAAATTGATGTTAAAGTACTTCCCTTGTAACAAATTTGAAATATTGAGAGCAACTAAATATGTATGAGATAAACAGGCGCTATTTATCAATAACTTCCGCGTAAGTAAAGCACATTTTCAGTTTACTCTGTTTGGTTGAGAAATTGTTAAGAAAACAAACTTTGAAACTGTTTTAGAATGCATCGACTTTATTATATCTTATTTTATGACTTATTCAAATATTGATGGACGCCTGCAAAGTGAAGATATCACGTTGGTTTAGTATTTCTCAGAGAACATTAAAGAAAATCGTTCTCATTATTAATGACTGACATAAAAAAAGTACTTACTGTTGAACTTTACGTACAATCAACATCTAAATTGTCTGGTCTTTATTTTTAGAATTCACACTAATACAAGACATGAAATGTACAACTCGCAAAAACTATTCTTAGTTTGTGGTTTACTTTATCTGGGATTACACTGCTCTTTAATTTTATGGGAAATTTTAAATTAGTGTTTGTTGTTAGTTTTGCAGTAACTTTTACGAATTCTGTAATTGCGACAGGTGGTTGTTAATAAATCGGACGGTTGATAAGAGAGTCCGCGCGAGACTATGTATTAAAGCTCGCAAGCTTTTGGCTTCTAAAGTGTTATACGTTAAACAGTATTACGCCGGCGCGAACTTTGGTATTTTTTGAATTAAAAACCGTCGTCAAAAGACTTTCACACGCCTAAAAAATGGCATCAACACGAAAGAATATTTGTCTTGAAAAAATTGTCTTCGAAGTATTTGAAAATATGATCTATATTAGATGGAGCAATGAAGTTTTATTTTCAAGAAAAGTTAATTCCGTTTAAGAAATTCGAAAACTTTGTGTTTCGAAGTTACCAGATTAATTTGATTTTGGGCGAATTAGCACCTCGACCAGAAAACAAGTTAGTTGATGGAGTAATATTTAATACAAACTATTAAATGATTTCATTAAAAGGTCATTTGCTTTTTTTGTTGTACCTTTTTGGTTTAATAATAAATCTTTAAAATAATAACTTTCTCAATTGTTGTTCGGTGTTTTATCATTTTTCTAAAATTGTTTTGGGACAAAAAAGAGATCAAAAGGCGGAATAATAAATAAAGTGGACAAGGAAATAAAGGCATGTAGTAAGTTAACACGAAAAATTCCTTTCATTACTTTTTATTTTTTATTTATCATTTTTCTATTAAAATTGTTTGATCGAAAAACTCTGTTATTGTTGACATGAATATAAAAAATGTTCGTTTATCTATAAATTAGGTCACTTTTTCCATATAATAAAAATAAATATTGGTAATTTTAAGATATATATTTTAGTACTGAAGATGACAACAAAATCTGCTGCCGAAAACTTAGCAATTAATTTAATACAAGGAAATCTTATTTTTTCTGAACAAAGTTTAATATGTTCGTTATTATTTTTATTGTTCTTTATTATTACTATTCGCTACAAGAATTGTCGCTAAAAATACTATTTTACTTACAGAGGAAAACTGTTGACATAAATAAATTTTCCAAAGTTCCGTTAAATTACGTCAGTAATTACCGGTTGCGTCAGTACATCCGTCTTCATGCTAATCAACGACAGATGGATAAACGATGGCTCCGAGATGTCCTAAAGTTTGCTATTATAATTATTATTAAATTCTATATCAACCTTTATCCCTAGCAAATATTTTCTCAACTCGCTTTAGAAAGTAAAAAAATAACACATAATTTTATTTTCTTCCAATAAACAGTTTAGTATCGTTAAAAATAATTAAGAAAAACGAAGACGAAATGCCTAAACTAAATTGAACAGCCATCGTATATTCATGGTGGAATGATTTTGCAAAACCCATGTTGAAATCGCTACTCTAAGACATAAATAGTAAAGGGATACTGTAATTTAAATAATGTTAAATAAAAGAAATCGTTTACTTGTTCATTGTTCTAATATAACGACGACTAATATTTTATGAAAATTAATCCCAAAGACGCAATAATTTTGAATATATATAATAGATCTCCATAATTACGTTTTTGCTTTTAAACTTTAAGTAAATCCATTTTCACAAAGTAAATTGCATTACTCGCTAGATAACCTTTATAAAGCTTTTAAATGAATAGAACACCTTTTAAATGTCGTTCAATAAAGTGTAAAATATAAATTATTCACGAAGGTTCTTTAGTCAAAAATAAATAATAAATAAATAAATTGAAATAAATCCTACATACTCATAGTTTGTACAATAATTCCGTATATGACAATTCGGTTTTCGGATTACGCATGACCAACCTATATGATTGAATAGTAATTTTAGTGACGTGCTCGTCGATGTAAGATAAATTAATTGGGAATGTCCTTATATAATTATTAGACATTTATCAGGGATCCATTTCGAACGTATTAATTTCAAAATAAATTAACCTACATAAATTTCAATTTAAATCAAAGTAAAATACGTGTAAAATAACAACTCAATTACTATTAAAACAATATCAGAAAAATTAATACAAATTTGATTACATTAGTATTTTTTATTTCTTAAAAAAGGTGCACAAAATGAAGGGAACAAACATCATACTCACGATTAAAAAACTTTTAAAAAGGCGAATCAATCCTATTAGTTAAATGAAATATATCACACTTCAATTAAAATCACGCATACGAAAAATTTTTTCTAAAAATGAAACATATTTTTAAAATATATTTCATTTTAACGTAAAACGAATGTTTGTTTATATGTAACCCGCGGTACAGTTCGCTTGCTCATAAACATCATATACACAACATAAACCTTTCCTATTTCAAACAGCAAACGTAAGAATTTCATCAAGTATCATTCAGAAACATCGTTTATATTACAAAGAATATCTGGACGCATTCAATTTTGATACGTTGATTGAATTGAATACTCTTTGATTTTCAATTATTTTGTACGATAGTTTCGACAGAAAATAAAATCACAATTTGACTATTTAATTTCTTTGAAATTGTAGTAACGACATCAACATTATTATACAAACACGTCGATTTAATATTTTTTTAATGTACAAAGTAAACGAGGATAAAATAAATTAAATTGAAAGGTTTCTAAATATACAAGATGATAGCGTTAAAATTATTATAACGATTATTTATAGTATTTTTTTAATGTACTTCTAAATCCATACTTTATTATTTTATAATTTTCTGGACAGCTCTAATTTGATAGCAGACAAAAATCACAAAAATCATTTCTGATTACGAATTATGTAGGTATTTTTTATTACAATTATTTTATAATATTTTAGTAAAATTTTGAAAATATACATGCCTTTGTTTTGTTTTGTTTCTCAAGATATTACCACATATTAATAAAAAAATAATAATTTTTTTTCTTTCTTGAGCGTGCAACCAAATTAAAACTCAAGTTGTGCAATAAAATATATTTATTACGACACACAATATTAAGAAATATAAAAATGTGTTTCGTGATCTTCGTCGGGTAATAAATATATTTGACGTTTGCTATTTATTCACTATGGAAACATTCTTTAAAAAGCATAGTTTACTATAAATTTGTTTCATCAATTAGTTCAAAGGGTTGAAATAATAATTTTAAACATTAATTAATGAATCAAATTTTACGACTTCTATATACTCCAGATATTGCTGTAAGACTAGGAAAAACGTGGAAAAAGCCTAGTCGAGTATTTCGACCATTCTCAAGTTTAATTCTAAAACAATTCAGTATATTATTAAATTATTAATGTAAAAGTAATTTAAAATAATTTCAAATATAATAAATTATTTCAATAGTAACTCAATAATGGACAATTGAAATTATGTAAAATTATAAATAATACATAATTCCCTTCATGATAATAATATAGCTAACTTATAAATATATAATTTTGGTTAGAAGTAGTTAATCAAATAATTAAATTGTTATAAATTTTGCTTAAATTTGTCACTTTTAAAATTTATAAGAGTTACTGCCTTTTTTTATATTAATCATTTCCAAAACTAATCTTTTTTTATAATTAGATTCTTTATCAATAATTTCCACATCTTTAAAGTTAAATTTATGTCCAGTGTCTTTAGCGTGTTTCGAAAGTGCTGTGTCTGTTACGTTGTATGCTGTTGTTCTGGAACATACATAGGACAAACAAAACAACATTTAAAAAAACGTATATACACCCATAAATACACTACTACAGCATACAACGTTTTATTGCACAACTTGCGTTTTAATTGGTTGCACGCTCAAGAAAAGAAAAAAAAAAAAAGAAAATTAATTTTTATTAAACACATCCTATGTTTATATCTTCTACTTTTCAAGTTATTATGGTTTTATTAAGTTTTCTTTATTCCGGTCGCATTTACATTCTTAGCAGGCGATGATTTTAAAAATTAAGGTCAGAAAAGAGATATTTAATATTAAATAATTAAATAGTTTTAAATTGTAGACCAGTCATAATCCTACAACTATTTGTAGAAACTTTTTTTCTATCTGTCATTGATTACGAGTTATTGATGAATTTCCTGCCAGTGAAACACTCTGTATACATTGTGTTGCTTTAAATCTGGGACATAGGGATTTTACATATAAAATTGAATTACTGCAAATATTATCTCCCGTGATTATTTTAGATCAACATCTTCAAGACAATAGTTGTTCAGAATTAAAAGCTACATGTAATGCACTAGTTAGTTTTGTTAAATATGGCGAGAATCTTCTAAAAATCGATAAATAATGTACTATAAATTAATGGATTTAATAGTGTCTGGCTATGACTTTCTAGAAATAAATTATAAAACAACAGCCATCATATTACTTGTCAAAGAGGCACATATTGATTACAAATCAAAGCTTTTCTTTTAGAATCCTCCTGAAATTTTTCATAATAGGCAACGTAAGAATATGGCCATTCACTGTTTCCTGTTTCATTTCCATTTCTAAAATAGGATTCTAAAAGAAAAGCTTTTATTTGTTTGGACAACGTTTTTGACAAACGTCAATTTGACATTAATAAATAAATAGTGGTTTAAATACAGTCATGCCGATTTTTGCTCATGGCTTACTTTGACTAATTTTTTTTCTCGATCTTGCTGTACATTATTTATTGATTTTAAGAAGATTCTCTGCATATTTAACAAAACTAACTAGTGCATTACATGCAGCTTTTAATTCTCAACAACTTTTGTCTTGAAGATGTTGATCTAAAATAATCACTGGAAATAATTTGCAATAATTCAATTTTACATGTAAAATCCCTATGTCCCAAATTTAAAGCAACACGGTGTATGTTAAATATTTCTCTTTTTTTTTCTCTTGAGCATGTTAAATATTTCAGTAGTCGTATTTTTGACATAACAAATTTAGCGTTGGGCAACATTTTAAATTTACACTCAAACTCACATTTTACAGTTTTCTGTAATTACTAAATATAAATAAAACATCTAATCCGTGCGAATTGCTTTCAGATTTATTTTTTATTTGAAAATATGTTATTATAGCAACATTTTTATAGTTAGAATGTTATTTCTAGTAAACATCATTAACTAGATAAATAAAGCTATTTTGTTATATCCTTTTTGAAAGTTGTCTACGTACGAAGCTCATAAAAGAGTGTATTCGGTCTCCCCTAAGCTATAAGGAGACGAGAAATGCACTAACAAAAACGGCATAAAATACGTGAGATACGAGGGTAGTATAAACGCTGGGCGTCTTGGGGGTGGGGCGTCGCGATGCTATGCAAGCGTCTACCAATGAGCTTGACGTTCTGAAAAACAAGGGAGCGTCGTTTAATAAAGTTCATTCATTTCGGAGCACATATACAAATCTAACCCGTGTCAACATAATATGTAGGCGTTGGCAGTATCTATGTCAGCGACGGCGCATTTTCTACAGTTAGTGGTGGCTTTTCTACGGTCACTGACGGATTAAATTAGGTTAGTGAATTTTGTCTGTGATAATCATGATAAGTCAGTGCAAAGAGGAAGTCAGTGGTTTGGATATTGAAATGTTTCGTGTTCCTCCAATTACTCTTGACGAATTTCCAGATATATTGCTGAGTACGTTTCATTTCGCTTTATGACTTAAAGTTATTGCTGATACTTTACTTTTAATGTTCGTGTCGGTTTTATGTATATAAGTATTAAGCGTTGATCATTAATAATACCCCATTTAATTTTATAGTTAAATGTGTGTTATGGTAGCGATGATGTTTAAATATCATTTTGTAATAAATATAAATTCCTTAAATTAATTCGTAATATAACCGATGCATATTTAAATCTTTTATACATCAATTCAACATTTATTCAATAAGTAATTCAATTTGTAAATTGTAGCTCCTTAATAGTACTTAAAATTAAATGTTGTAATAGTGTGTCTGATAAAAACGTAAAAAAAATTATTGTTGCAGCCACCATTCCAAAATGTGGAGGATGTCATGAAATGATATTGGATAGATTTATACTCAAAGTGGCTGATAGAACGTGGCATGCCAAATGTCTTCAATGTAGTGACTGTAGAGTACAACTTACTGACAAATGCTTTGCGAGGAACGGTCAACTTTTCTGCAAAGACGATTTTTTCAAGTAAGTACCAATGCTTAACAATTTGCATGCCTACGTTCATAAGTGCATGGTTTGTTTGTGCATTTTGTAACATATTTAAATTATGATTTGGTAACTTCAAACACGTACTTTCCATGTTTTCAAATTTTGAAATTTATACCACTCAATATAATTAAAATGTATAAACATAATTAAATTATTGGCTTCTATTTCAATTTTATTTCGTGTTAGAAAATATGTCAATGGAAAATTGTCATAAATTTCACTGGAATATTTTTTTTTATCATCAGTGCTATTTTGTTTCTTTATCATTGACTCTTTGCTTCTTTGAAATAATTTTTGTACCCGAAGCGTGCAATCTCTGTTAATGTACTCCTATGATCCCATATTTTGGTCTTTTATTATATATATTCTCTTTGCCATTGTTATTAGCCTACATACCAATGCCTGTTTACCATCTCAATGTTCTAAATCAACCTAAAAAGACTTTAGAATAGAGTTTTATAACTTTTTGCATTTATCTCATACAATTTATTATACAGTCCGTTCTACAAAACGGGCCCGAGACTATAGCGACTTCAATTGTGATATAATCACCAACAAACCATGTATATTATTAAATGGGACAGTCTTAGCTACAACTTGGCGAAAAAAATTCTTTATTAAACACCACTCATTTATTTGATATGACGTCATCGCCATTTTTTTTAAATGGCAACCTATATTTTTTATTTGTTATTTCGTTATGATTTTTAATTCTGTTTTCAACGGTA
>JAFFZR010023262.1:0-11636 GCA_018397195.1 Lethrus apterus | reverse complement strand
CAATTGTTGAAATCCATAGATTCGTTTTCGAGAAATTAGCTTTTCAAGATAACTATGGTACAAAACAAAAACGGCAATTTAGTTGGAAGATTTATTTGAGAAGTTGTTGGAAATGGCCTCCCCCAACTTCCATACAATTATACAAACGTTGCTCAAACCTACGACGTACATTTTGAAAAATTTCAGGGGTCATTGCTCGTAAATTTTCTAAAGACGTCGTGGGTTGAGCAACGTTTGTATAATTGTATGGAAGTTGTGGGAGGCCATTTCCAACAACTTCTCAAATAAATCTTGACTGTTTTTCTAACTAAATTACCGTTTTTGTTTTGTACCATCCTTATCTTGAAAAGCTAATTTCTCGAAAACGAATCTATGGATTTCAAAAATTGAAATGCAAATTATATAAGCTTTAAATGAGGTATCACTCAACCCATAGTGTAATTTAAGGATTTTAGGGTTAGAACCCTTGCGGCTAGGGGGTTGAAAATATGGCGATCAGTTCTTCGCCAAAAGTTGTTCCCCATCGATCTAAAGTTTACGTGTTTCACCGATTTTAAGAAAATTTTTTAGATTCTTAGATATTGAGGGTGTTTCGTTTTACCGCGGGCATCCTGTATAGTAAATATAACGATACGATATATAGTTAAAAGAGCAATAATGTTTAATACGTAATAACTTCCTCTTCCTTCTATTTATTCTAAGACTATATCCGATGTCCAACTTTCATACCACCTCTTAGGTGGTCGACCTGGCAGTCTGCTTGTGTTAGGTTTCTCATCTTTTGCCCATTGATTGATTTAATGCTTCTTGTGCGTCTTCTTGTACATTTTCGTCTCGTAAGGATTATTCGAAAGATTTCTCTTCTTCTTGATCTTATTGGGAGAACAACTATATCTATGTATATTGCTGTCATATACAGGATATGTCACAACGAGTTTTCGCTAGAAGAATATAGAAAACTAATAAGAGTTAAGTTTTGAAAATTTGCAAATATTAAAATAGTTTCGAATTTTTTCTTCTTCCGGTTATACCGGAAATGGATATCAACTTCTTTATTTTAAATAGAACACCCCATTTTTTATGATGGATTCGTATTCCCAAGGTAATTTTAAGGCGAGTTTGTCTAATAAATTTCCCCTCTAAAATTAGCTCTTCACGAGATATTTTAATTTTTAGAAAAAAATTGACAGCTGCAGGCTATTACTCATAACAACATTCCCAAAAAATGAATGTATGCACAAATTTAAAATTATAGTTAATTATTTTGGAAAGTATACTGCATCAAGTGCGGTATTATAAACTTCACGAAATAATACAGGCTGTTCAGAAAACAAAGTCAAACTTTTCATCCAGAAAATATCAATATCTTGTTATTTTTAAACAGCAACCTATATTTTTTTCTAAATTAAAAAGAATAGGAAAGTGTTTGGATAGAGGTGGTGATGTGTTTGAAAACTTAATTTGAGATTACTAAAAACCTTTATTATTAAGATTATTATTATTTTTTTTTTTGATATTGTTTTGTTTTCATTTAAATGTTATAGGTCATTATTAAACAATTACTCGTTTTTTTTTTCATTTATTTACATGAATTTCCATAGCCTACTCTATTATCGAAAATAAAATTTTAAGGGAATTAATACATTTTCCAAAATAACTAAGACGTTTAGTTACAGAGACGTAAATACATACTGCCCCTAATTTCGAGCGAGCAATGTAATGAAACTGAAAAAAATATAGGTTGCTGTTTAAAAATAACAAGATATTGATATTTTCTGGATGAAAAGTTTGATATTGTTTTCTGAACAGCCTGTATTATTTCGTGAAGTTTATAATACCGCATTTGATGCAGTATACTTTCCAAAATAATTAACTAAAATTTTAAATTTGTGAACATTCATTTTTTGGAATGTTGTTATGAGTAATAGCCTGCAGCTGTCAATTTTTCCAAAAATTAAAATATTTCGTGAAGGGCTAATTTTAGAGGGGAAGTTTATTAGACAAACTCGCCTTAAAATTACCTCGCGAATACGAATCAATCATAAAAAATGGGGTGTTCCATTTAAAATAAATAAGTTGATATCCATTTCCGGTATAACCGGAAGAAGAAAAAATTCGAAACTATTTTAAATCGAAAGAGCGTATCGCGAAACTAATATTTGCAAATTTTCAAAACTAACGAAAACTCGTCGTGACATAACCTGTATAATACCAGAATTTATATACTTTATTATTTTTCACCGTGCGTATAAAACATACGTATTTTTAAATATTTTTTAAAATATTAAAAAAAAACTTAACCTTCAATAAATTATTGTCGATAGTTTTTAGTATTGAACGATCCTAATGTACACAGTATAAAAGCTAAATTAAGAAATCAATATTTCCAGTTGGGACCGATTAGAAAGTAATGATTTACACGGTAGAGTTTATAAACCAATTATCTTTGCTTGTCTTTTGCCTTGGGAGTTCGTAAATTTCCACCCTCGGAAACTGACGAACAAAAAAGTCGACTTTCCGTTTAGTCAAGTTTTGAAGTAAGGATCGGAGGAAATGGCATTGTTGTATTAGTGTTCAATTGCTGTAGTAATTTTCAAACAAACCAAAAATTTCTTTCAAAAATAGGTATTTATTCAATTTAAAATTGAAAAAATACAAAAAAAAATATTTTGTAGTTATATCTATATATATTAAAAAATACAAAAAATATTTTGTAGTTATATCTATATATATTAGGAGGTCATAATTGAGAATACATTTAATGTTATTGGTCAAAAAATTAAGACACGTGGTTTTCACATGCCTTTTTTGAAACTAACTTAATACTATTAAGGAAGTTCTGCAGAGACCGAAACAAATGACAGTCTGGCGTTGCCAAGTCCGAGCTATAATGTGGATGCATTAAAACCTCCCAACCAAGTTCTCTCAATTTGTGACGGGTCGTTAAAGTTGTTTGTGGTCTGGCGTTATCAGCGTAGTATGTGACACCCTTTCTGTTGACAAGTTCCAGCCGTTTTTTTTAACTGCTAGGTGCAATGGCTCTAATTGTCGACAATACAGGTCCGAGTCTGTCGTTCTGCCTGGCGGCAGCAGCTTGTGATGCACGATGCCCCTCCAATTCCACCAAACGCACAGCATAACTTTCCTAGGCGTCAGCGTGGACTTTGCGACTGTGGAGCTTTTCCTTGCTTCGACCACGATCTTTTTCGCATATTGTTGTCGTAGGTTATACACTTTTCATCACTCGTTATCAACCGCTTCTGGAATGGCTCAAGTTCATTAAGTTTCAATAGAGATTCGCCGATAGAAATTCGATCGAGTTTTTTTGGAGTCAGATCATATGGCATCCAAACGCCGAGCTTCTTTTTATAGCCAGCTTTCTTCAAATGGTTTAACACTCTTTGGTGATGGATGTTTAGGTCCTTGGCGATGTAATGACTGCTTACATGTCGGTCTTGCCCGACTTTCGCCGTAATATCATCCACTTTTTCTGTGATTGGTAGCCCCCTGCGAAGAGCATCTTCAACATCGAAATTTCTAGAAAGAAAGCGACTGAACCATCTTTTGGCTGTTGCTTTTGATAAATTATCTTGCCCATGAACAGCACACATTTCTTCATGGGCCTGCGCATTATTTGTGCCTTTATCGAAATAAAATTGTAAAATGTAGCGCAGTTTTGCGAAAAGTTCACTCATCTTCATGGCGAAATACCTTACGTCTGAGAATAAGAAATCCAACCATTTTTGCACATCTACTAGCTTCTCAAATGACATCGGCCTGCCCAGCTGCGATTCATATACCCTAAGATTTAGGACACTAAAACTATCACGTAAGCAAAAGGCTCAATACTTTTTAGACTACCTATTATATCTATCTACATACAGGTGTCCCCGGTAAAATGAAACACCCTCAATATCTAAGAATCTAAATTTTATTCTTAAAATCGCTGAAACACATAAACTTTAGATCGATGGCGAAGAAATGATCTCCATATTTTCAACCCCCTCCATATTTTCAACCCCCTCCATATTTTCAACCCCCTAGCCGCAGGGGTGCCAACCGTAAAATTCTTAAATTACACTAGGGGTTGAGTGATACCTCATTTAAAAGCTTACGCAATTTGCATTTCAACGGTATATCAATTTTTGAAATTCATCGATTCGTTTTCGAGAAATTAGCTCTTCAAGATAACTAAGGTACAAAACAGAAACGGCAATTTAGTTAGAAAAACAGTCAAGATTTATTTGAGAAGTTGTTGGAAATAGCCTCCCCCAACTTCCATGCAATTATACAAACGTTGTTCAAACCCACGATGTCTTTAAAAAATTTCCTGCCTGCCGTGCAGTCACCCCTGAAGTTTTTCAAAATGTACGTCGTGGGTTTCAGCAACGTTTGTATAATAATTATACAAACGTTGCTGATATGGCGATCATTTCTTCGCCAAAAGTTGTCCACCATCGATCTAAAGTTTACGTGATTCAGCGATTTTAAGAAAAAAATTTAGATTCTTAGATATTGAGGGTGTTTCGTTTTACCTGGGACACCTGTATAGTAATATTATTTGAAACAATATTGGTTAAACACAACTACACAACTAAAATAAATATAGACGGTTGTTCACTTAATAAGGCCAACGTAAAAGTGCACTGCTAGAAAAATATACACTGCTCAAAAATTGAAGTGGATAATTTGTATATTTGCAGCAAATAATGGATTTTAATGAAAATGCAGATTGATTATGTGTTTTAATTTATTATATGATTCTTTTACACAAGTTTAACAAAAATAAAACAAGAATACTAAAGAGATAGCAAAGTACAGCAATAACAAAAATAAGAATTTTTATTGTGGATTTGGCTTAATGGTACTTCTCCTAATATCGAGTTGATAGCCCAGTAACATCGTGTGGGTCGTCCCCTAGTTCTCCGTAGTACCCTCATTGTTTTCGGCATAGAGTCAATTAAATTATTAATGAAAGGCTGCGGGATGTTTTGCCAAATGTCTCGCAAACCATTGGCAAGCTGCTGTAATGTCTGGGGTGACTGTTGTAGGCGGTTTAATTGTCTTGTCATTTCAGCTCGCACATGTTCAATACAATTCGGATCCAGAGAACAAGGTGGCCAATTCATTCGGTTAATACCCATGATGTTCGATGCGGTCGTTGGTAATTCTAGCGCGGTGCTGTCGAGCATTATCATTGATTAAAGTAAAATTGTCGCCGATAGCGGCTGCAAATAGTACATGTTCTATAACCAGGTCACGATACCTGACCGCTGTCATTGTCTTGTGAATTAGGACAACGACATCTGTGCGCCCATTAAAACAAATGCCTCCCCACATGCATACAGATCCGCCACCGAAAAGAGTTGTTGTTGTCATGAAATTTTCATTATATCGTTGTCCTCGCTCTCTCCACAACGAAATTCGACCATCGGAATTATGAAGGCGAAATCTAGACTCATCAGTGAAAAGACATCTGTGCAGACTCCAATTGCCATGTTCAATAGCCCAACGATTTCTTTGACCTCGCTGCTCCCTGCTTAATCGTAGTTAATTAGCGGCTGTTCTTGCCCTCAGATTGCGACTATGCAACAACCTATTCCTTACTGCTTGACTACAAATTAAGCTACTAATGTGCGATGCTGTGAAGGTAGTGTTTCTTCGTGTAATGAGACCTATCAGACGATCTTGAGCGGAGCGGCGGTTGTAGCTTTTTCTCTCCAACCACCGTATTGTTCTGTATCGATTCCACGCTCTACTAACCTGACTTTGAGAAACTTGTAATCGGTTAGCAATTTCTTGTTGGGTTAAACCTTCGTTCAACCAATGCACTAATTTTACAAGTTGAACGGGTTGTAAACGCATGTTGAAGCAATGAAATTTAAGCCACAACTGATAATAGACAATACAACATGTATTATTAAAATATCCCATTCTCGAAAATATGGAGACAACAAATGGATACAAAAAAAGAAAGAATTTTATTTTACTTATTTTTCATTACACTTTTTTCTTGTTCACAATAGTTTAACATGCGGATCTAATATCCAAATGTACAAAAACCTTGAAACATTAATTTGAATGATAAAAGGAGTCCGCCCGCGATTTCAATGTTCAAGAAGCAGGCAAAGCAAATACATCAATGCTAATTACTGAATGCTGGTTGTCGAAATAACCTTCCCTTCAACATTCAGATACATAAAAATAGGTAAATACATCGAATCAGTCATTTGCATGTTTCAATTTTTACATTATCAATTAGATATGCCTTCTTAAACTTATTTTAAAGTGCAACTTTTAATTTTCAAGAAAAACGAAATCTAGGTATTCGAGAAAAGACAACTGACAGTTGACCAATCAGAGACTTGCACCCTCAAGGTATGTTTGCCATAATTTTTACTAGATTTTCAGAAGAAAAAACAAATCTTCTTTAAAATAAGCGGGTGGCTCGAATTTTTGGAAGATGTCAGTTCAAATTAAATTTGATAAGGAGAATAAAAAAGTCTAGAGATTTTTATTCAGCCGCTGATTATTTGGAGATGATTATAATTGTTGGGGAATGTGGGCGAAAAGCCGGAGGCAGCGATAGCCTTTTCCGAATATTTTCCGGGCAGAAATGGTCCAGATCAGAGTAATACTGAAAGCGTTCGCAAGAGCGCAATAGTCCGGTCACGATGGATCAGATCAAAAAGGAATTGATGGTGCTCCCAAAATCGCGCGCACAGTTGAGAATGAAGAAACTAGTCTAAATGCTTCGGAGGAAGATGTTACCAGCATTAGAGAAGTTGCGGGCCCATTGGGTATTTTCAGTACTTCGGTATATCGAGTTTTGAAAAATCATCGACGACATGAGTATCATTAACTCGTGTACAGCACCTACAGCCAGAAGATTATCATGCTAGAAGGAAGTTCTGCACGTGGTTTCTAAACCAATAGGCAGTCGAACCAAATTTTGTTTCGCGAAATTTATTTTCGGATGAATCGATTTTCAGTCCTAAGATGTCAAAATTTCCTATAATCTTTTAGTGTATACATTTTTGGCACTTCTTTTGCCATTTTCTTGGCTGAGTGTTCCAGCTTTAATTCATTTTCAATTAGAATATGTTGTAAAGGAAGGACCGCCATGTAAATGTGTCGTTTAAAAGATGTCGGCGTTGGTTTCGTTTGTTAATAATTCAAACACCATTTCGGTACCGAGAGTTATTTTATTATCAGTATGTGTGTCTGCTACCGCCTATGCTACAACTACGACTACTGCACAATTACAATTAACTAAACTTTCTTCAATCCGTCGATTTCGTTCTTAAGGTGTCAGCATGGCACGCGTCGAGTGTAAAGTCCGTTCAACGTCCTGTTTGCTTGTCGGTGTATTTTACGGTTCATTGTCTTGTCATTTGTATTTGTCAGCATCTTGTCGCAATTTACAATGTAATGCCATCACAATGCTCCACTACACTGTTTCACTTTCTAATATGTCTCCCAATTATGTGGTTTCAGTTCCCAAATCTTTTTCACTTCTCTTTGTCCTCCCATCCACCAAATACCCACATAATCCTCTAATATTTCCTTTGCATATATTACTCCTACGACATCATAAAAACGTACTTGCATTGTTAAATAATCCTGGCGCTAAAAGATTAAAATCTAATCCATTATAATTAAGTAGACATAATTATGTAATTAAAGGGTTGCGCCAACGGGAACAATCACGTACTGATGATCTAATGATCTAATGATCTCACTCCCAACTCGTATCTTACATTTTCTTTTGTTTTCTTTTATATCCTTTTAACTCCTAGAAATTTCCTATGATATTTCATTGCTTGATTCTCTTTTCCTGTTTTTCAGTTAGAATCCAATCTATCCGATTTTTGTTTTTGTTAAATTAAAATTATGATGATGTCTGTTTTTGCTATATAGATGTTTTAAATTTGCACTTTTTGTAACAAGTTGTGGTATTTATTGATGAAATGTTGTTAATATTTTTAACATCACACAAAGTTTCCTTCTGTTATTTTACTTAATATCCAATTCTTTACGAGTATTCCATACTGAGTTTTCCTATTCATTGTGATGAAATATTTAGGTTTTTTCCCCCTGAATGCTGCAATAGTAAAATATCTCAGTGTTTTAATAGAACCATTATCCTAAATCTCTGAAAGCGTTGTATCTCGCCAGTGGATTATTTCATTATTTTATTTTTTTTTTATTTCTCAAAGGAATTGATAATAAATCAGATATCAGAACTGGTACTCATTGTCTGAAAATTTTCAATTGTACCACTTATCTGTTCAAAATAAAAAAAAATGTTATCTGTGAATACTATATCCCTCATCCTCCCAACCGAGATGCACGAGCACCCCAGACTTGAATTTTGTTTAAAATAAAGTGTGTTAGAATTGTTTTGAAGCCTGGGCTTTTGAGTAGCTTAATATAATTGATATTTAGTTTAAATGCCTTTGCAAAAAGAGTGAGGTGCAGTTGGTAGTTTACTGCTATTGAAATTTTGTATGATACGTGGATATGTATGCACAATTGCGAATAATTCCCTGATAGTATGAAACTAATCTTGTTTTTATAGGTTTCCCACCTTGGTTTCGGGGAATACCCTTTCTACACATTCCTGAAATTCGACTTGTCAATGTATTTAGTTCAGTTTAGCTGCATTACTTGTGTTGTATGCTTCGTGGTGATTCCTATTAATACCGAAGGAAGACCAACAGATGGTCCAATGCCATATTTTATCATATGATGGATACAGCTGCCATCAATGCATTCAAAGTATGGATGTTCGCTAATCCCGACTGGAAAAGGGATGATAAAGATGCACGAAGAAAATGTCTGTTCCAGTTGGGAAAGGATAGAAGTTGTGCCAGAAGTACAAAGTAACCTACCCACTATGAGCACAAGAGCAACTACTATAAAAGTACAAGACCGTTGTCATCTCTGCGACAGAAAAACAACGCAACAGTGTAGTCTCTGCAAAAAGTTTGCTTCTTCTGAACATCCCTTAAAAAAATTGTACTGTCAAAATTGTAATGATGATGTTAACTTGTTAATAAATTATTGTATTTGATATTTTTGCTACTAAAACTTTTCTTTCCACAGTGTTCTTGCAATAACAAAAAATGACTATTTTAATTAAAACAATTGGGATTCAAGTGCATCCCACCTGGTAGTTATCGTAAGAAAAATAGGTTGGGATGCTGAGGGATATCGTTGGAATTTAGTTTTGTGCAATGCGAATTTTACTATTTTTTTTTTAAATTTTGTTGATATAATACATTTTTCACATAGTAGGAAATATAATCCAGTTGCTCATATCTGTAACTTTATAATCACTACATACAATCTGTGTGCACATTATTGTTGTATGTATGTACATACATCATTGAGAAACATTTTATCATTTACAGAAGTTTTTAATTATTGTCTGTAGACAAATAAAACACATACTCGCTGTCGCCATCTTGGTTATATATAAAGAAATTAATCTATTAATTACTAATAAAATAATTACTATTCAAGTTTAAATTATAAGTGCTTACCTTTACAATGTTCAATAATAAACTAATTTTAATTAAACAAAACTCGCAAAATTATGTAAAAGGACATGTGTGCATTCAGTTGGAAAAAACAAATCTTACTGTATTCTTAGGGCTTTAATTTTAAATATGAAGGAGACTTAAATAACAATTATGAAAGACTTATAAAGTAACAGAAGAGACAGTTTTGGTTAGTTGGAAAGTACATTAATTGAAACAAAGAGAACGATAAAATAATGAAAATGCTTTGATTTTTTTAAAACGTGTTTCAAAAAAGTTTTTAAAAGGGGATGCCTTTTAATACGAATAACAAATAATTATTAAAAATTAAAAATATCTTTAAATTAAGAATATTGTTCGTAACAATCTAAATTTTAAAAAATGCACTTAAAATATTAATAAACTAATATTTAAATGTATAATCTTAGATTTGAATTGTATTGACGCTTCATATTCACTATTACGTGACTTGACATGAATATTAATTAATTATTTATGGGAAGAACGAAATTAAATTACTAAATTAATTAACTCTTTCTTGACAGAAGTCAGATATTTATAAAACAATTAATTTTTTGCTAGTGCATCGTAAAAACATGTTCTAAAGCATTTCTTGTTAAAAGAAATGCGTAGTTTCCGTTATAATCCAATTTCACTGAAATTAAATTCGTCTGACATTTCTCAATAAAAAGCAGACTTATGGATCAATATTAAACTAAAATTGAAAATTCTAGAGCCTCAAATATAATAATCAAATTATGCTATCTACCATCGTGCCTTTGAGTAATCCATTAAAGCTTTAGACGATATAAGAATTGATGAATAAGGCTCCTAATGTCAGCAGGTGTTCATCAGATAACGTCTATTATAATACATAATGCCTTGTATATGCCCCTAATGTTACCAATAATTATTTATTATGCTGTTGCATTTATTTTCTATTTTTTTTATGTTTGTACAAATCTGTGAGGAGTTCATATACAGGTGTCCACGGATATCCACCCATAATATCTAAGAATTTAAACACGTAAACTTTAGATCGATTGGGGGACAAGTTTTGGCGGAGAAATGATCGCCATATCTTCAACCCCCCAGCCGCAGGGGTGCCGACCCTAAAATTCTTAAATTACACTAGCGGTTGAGTGATACCTCATGTAAGAGCTTACATAATTTGCATTTCAACGGTGTATCAATTTTTGAAATCCTTATATTCATTTTCGAGAAATTAGTTTTTCAAGATACCGAAGGTACAAAACAGAAACGACAATTTAATTAGAAAACAGTCAAAGTTTATTTGAAAAATTGTTGGAAATAGCCTCCCAAACTTCCATACAATTATACAAACGTTGCTCAAATGCACGACGTACATTTTGAAAAATTTCATAGTTCACTGCACGGCACTCTTGTACAATTGTTGCGCGTAATTTTTCTAGAGACGTCGTAGGTTTGAACAACGTTTGTATAATTGTATGGAAGTTGGCGGGAGGCCATTTCCAACAAACATTTCCAAAAAAATTTACATTCTTTGATATTGAGTGTGTTTCGTTTTTCCGTGGACAGCCTGTATAGATTTTTTAAATCTCGGGATTAAAAATTGTTGTTCCTTAAAGACGTTCATACTCTTTTATATACCATTCCTGGACACTGAATTATGACCGATGCTTAAAACGGGAAAACTTGAATTTTAACTGTTGATCAAAATTAAACTAGTTGTGTTAAAATTGAAAAAAGGATATTTATTTGTTTGTAGTAATGTATAGTATTAATTTAGAATGTATAAGATATCATGAATTATAATTTTTTCTGTCCGCCTTTATTTTCTAAATAAATGATTAACTGTAATATAATAAAAATATTTGTTAATTTACTACACACATAAATATAGCTCAATATGTGTTTCTAAATATACAGATTGGCCCACCGAAAACTAATCAGACTCGTTTTCGGGTATTTAGAGGTTAAAAAAAAAAAAAACGCTCGGACAGGTCAATTTTCTTTGGAAGGGGGACAAATGTTTTAGCTATTTGTAGTCACCTAGTTGCAACTCCGAAAGGGGGGGGGGTGGGGCCGTTCGCCATAAAATTTTTAAAT
>JAFFZR010023258.1:0-12009 GCA_018397195.1 Lethrus apterus | reverse complement strand
CAGTAGATCTGGTTTAGACATATAGCCATTCGATAATTATTCGAAAAATCTGTCATGAATTTGTGTTATTTTTGATACAGAAAAATTGACACTTGAAGAAATGTTACACTATTTTTTAGTTTTTTGGAGTTTTTACGCTTGAAATAAGTAGATCCGGTTTGGTTTTATAACGATTCGATAATTATTCGAAAAAATCTTTCACGAATTTGTGTTATTTTTCACAAAGAAAAAAATTGACACTTGCAGAAATTTTTACAAAATTTTCTAGATTTTTGTGGTTTTTATGCTTGAAATAAGTAGATCCGGTTTGGTTTTATTATGATTCGATAATTATTCTAAAAATCTCTCAGGAATTTGTGTTATTTTTGATAATGAAAAATTGACACTTGAAGAAATTTGTACACTATTTTTTAGTTTTTTTGGAGTTTTTATGCTTGAAATAAGTAGATCTGATATAGTTTGATAACAAATGAATAATTATTCAAAAAATCTCTCACGAATTTGTGTTATTTTTGATAAAGAAAAAAATCGACACTTGCAGAAATGGTTACACTATTTTCTAGATTTTTGGAATTTTTATGATTGAAATATGTAGATCCGGTTTGGTTTTATAACGATTCGATAATTATTCGAAAAATCTCTCACGAATTTTATGTTATTTTTGATAAAGAAAGAAGTTTTTACACTATTTTTTAGTTATTTTGAGTTTTTATGCTTGATATATGTCTCCATGACAACTTCATCCTTTCATTCCTCCTTTAAACACATATTATCATTATTTCGCTCGCCTTTTCTAAATAATATTTCTCTTTGCTACTTACACTCTCAGCTTCCTTTTATTAAAGAATCTCTCCCCAGTGACTTCTTTCACACTATACTGTCTCCGCTATCACTATTATCGTCCGCCATTCCCTGTTCGTAATATTTCTTCTAAATCCGTCCAATATAATTTTGCAATAATATGATAATGGTCAATTTTCTTATTTTTAAGGAAAACGTTATATAAAAATCATTGTGTTAATTTGAGCAATTTTGATCTAATTTATATATTATGCAGAACATGTAAAGAATGAGATGTTTACAAATTCGGATTATTCGTTTGTATATCACATTATGAATTCAAAAATTGGCATCTGTCGTAGAAAATCAGTTGGTGGCACGTTGCATGGCATATAAGCTATTACCGTTCAAGATTAACATTCCGTGGTGCGGGTTCATCGAAATGTAGAGTCTAGTCTGAGCGTCCCAAGGGTACGTCCGTATAATCTGTCAGCATGCGTCATGTCTCATCCACCGAACTACGCCACAATGTCAACTCTTATTTCACAGTTCCACCCTAACGTGTCCTATAGAAATTCTTATCAATACTTAACTTGAAATTGGAATTTTCAGGATATTAAGTATCCGATACATATATTTATAGGTGCGAACTAAAAATGTTTATATGAAAATTACAGAAAAAAAATTATGATTAATATGTGTAAACAATTATGCCTGTATAGAGATAAATATCATATAGAATTACTCGAACTTTTATAGGATATCACAAAAAATATTACCTATGAGAGCTTTTTCTTTTTCCTCTTGTCTTTCATGCCAATATTTCTTTATGTAGCCATCACAAGAGCTTCTCTGTCCTGTCCTATATTGTTCCTATTTCGTTCACATTTCACATCTTATAGCCTCTTCTGTTCTCCTCATACAGGTCAGTATGAAATGTTCAATGCTGAATGGTAAAAGCAAATATATGTTTAAATCCAGTTTATATGTAAAAATATATAGATGAGAAAAAAAAATTGCTGAATATCAAAACCTCCAGGGAAATAAAAGATTGTCTTTGATGATTCGAAGATTTGTCATCTGGAATGATTGATAATCCATAAGTTTTGGTTTTGCATTGTAAATTCCTTTTGAAGACAAATTTTAACCACATCTACATTTTTGCATTTTTGCAATTTTATAGCTCCATTTCAAAAGCAGTTTCTTCATTAATTATATTTTGGATATTTTGCTGGTAATTTATATTTGCAAAAAACGAATTCTATTTTTCATTGAAATCTTCTTCCATTTTTAAGTTTCGGTATTTATGCAATTGTTGAGTATTGTGTTGTGTATTCAACATTTATCATTGTTATCTATGGAATATTTTGGAAATGCATATACTCGTAATTGTTATTATGTATTGATGTATACAATGGAAATCCAAAATTTGCACATAAAATTGTATACAATCAACCCCTAAAATTCGATCGAATCAAAATTAGTTCACGAAATCTGTGAGGTAGCTTGTTCTGTGGTTAACTGAATTAAATTCACTCGTTACATTGCTCGCTCACTGACAGACATTAAATTGTCGCCCTTAGTAGTTCTGGTAAATACGTTGACGATGGACCACATATTTATAACCTGATGTGAATTAGTAAGCGCATATGTCACGCTCCATCATGAATATTATATGTAGTCAGTTTAATGCTAACTTTAAATTTTTATACGAGCATTTTTATAAATTTATTCTAGATTCTCGATTCATATTTCACTTTTTTTAAATAAATTAAAAAATGGTATTCGTAATACAATTTATTAGATTATTCAAGTTCTGACGTAATTAGAATTTATGTGATTAAATTACAAATTAAATTTTAGAAGTTTCCGGTTTTAGCATTTTTCAAACAAACATTGACGATTTTCATTCTACTCGTTTCATTTGCACAATTTTGTGTGTTTTTTAAAACGCTTTCCTAGATTACATTTTTCAACATATTTATGACTAATTAAAACATTTTTAATTTAACATTTCAATTTATTATACCATCGTCTTCTAATTTCATTGTAGAAATTTTTGGACAAATTTATCTATTTGTTATTAATTATAATAATTGTAATATAATTATTATTTATTATAGGCTTGAGCTACCAACCAAAAATAATTTATTGCGATAAACAAATATATTAATACATAAAAAATTGTGTCAAAATTTACATAATTCAATACACTTATGTACTGTGGCTAAAACTTGGGAAAGACCTAGCCGAGTATATTCCCCATCATTAAATTTAATATTAATAATAATAACAATAATAATAATAATTTATCAAAGAAAAAAAAAACAATTAATGAAGAATAAAGTTTTCAAAACTATATACATTCGAAAAAATAAGCTACAGAGGAGTGTAGCTCTTAATAATGTTATTTAATAAAGTTAATTATATTGAAAGTTGCACGAAGAAACTACGACGTTATAATGCAGTGACAAATTGTAAGTAATGTATAAGAAAAATGTGTTTGTGGAGCAATTGTGCTTTGACCTAGTATAACTCGGTTTCATCAGGGTGGCGTCTTTAGTAGTGACGACGAAAATTAATCATGGAGTTAAGAGAATATTATCGGAAAATTGGTCTCGCTTCTTGGCAAAATGGAATCATCGTTTTTAGTCATAATTAACTTTTTCCAACGTCTCGGAGATTTACGACCGCAGTTAGTGTTTCCGAATCTACAGCTAATCAGCCGGCAGCCGCCAGCATATACTAATATGGCGGGCGTACGTGCGTGGCCGATTAATAACATGACTTGCGGTCGATGCATAGTAATAAAGCGACTCTGTGTTATCGGTGCTATTTGTGGTGATCCGCGATTGGCGTCTCACGTCGATCGCATACTAAACAAAGAAGTCCAGCTACTGTTCCTCACGTATGATCGAACTACGACCTCTTTCTTAATGGCCATAACTTTGCAAAAGTTAGAAAGCGAAAGGAGAAGATATGTGTTGCATTTCTAACAGATGCCACATCTCTATTACTTATCGCAGACGTCAATTTCGATTACATTGACCGGAGACAGGACGTTCTAATTTCCGGACTCAATCAGTACATGAATTAACTTTTATCCTGAAAGATCGTCGCCAACCAAATACCGCAATAAGAAAACTTTTTCCAATTCTTTTTATTTATTTTATTTTATAAGCGAACAATTCCAAAAGGACGACGATTAAACGAACCCTGTTTCGAAGCGAGAATCTCGTGGCCAGTTTACAAATCAACCCAACATACAAAAACTTCTAACGAATTTGCTCAATAATCAAACGTTAATAACTAGTTTATTTCTTCAATATGAGAACAAATTTAATAATAAATTTATTTTACTAACTTTACTAAACTATTAGACATAAAATCGCATAAATAAAATAAATAAAATAGCAGTATCAGTAAAGCTAACGTTCTAAGGTTCACATAATCAAAGCCAGAGGCGGATCTGCACCTTAAAAATATGAAACTAAATATTTAATTATATCTTTAAATTTAAATATATTAGATTTGAGAGGGCGAATTAAATTGTATGTTGTGCCAAGTTGGTCTTGATTTTGTTAAATTGGGCCTGGATTTCAAATTAAGTTAATTCTTCTAACGATGCGATTACTTAGGTTGGTTTATAAAGATTTTCTCGAGTCTCCAGTCGAGAATTTTTTGAATTCTTGTTTTGCTGAAACCGAAATTGTTGGTCTGGAATACAGTTTTGAAAAGCTACGTTAGAATTGATTTTATAGTTTTGTCAAGTCTTGCGATTCGTATTCAAACCCAATAATTAGGCCACTATTCCTATTGTCTTGTCGAAATACCATATTTTTCTCATCTTTAATTTCTCATTTTTATACAAGAAGAATTATTTGATGAACATAGTTTAATCTGTACATCGTATTAATATTTAGTTGTATGATTTTATAAATTAGTGTAAAATAATATATCGGAAAAAGTATATAAAAATTTTAATTGTCTATGTCATTTGTCTTCATTCAATTCCTCTATAATTAGTTACCCTAGAAAAGTGTATTTTAATAAATGTCGGAAATTAATCAAAAATTAGATATTCATGCATACACTCATTAGACTGGATAAATAAGTATTTAACATTAGAGTGATAAATTTTCCAAATCGATATTTTTTGTAAATTGTACAAAATTTCAGATACAAATATTCATGAAGTAAAAAAGTATTCAATTAAAAAATTAAACTTAAAAATAGTTTAAGCGTATTGTTATAATCTGGTTCATTGCACTTTGAAATTTATTCCATACTTCGTTTATTTGTTCAAAAGACGTAGGTTTATTTCTATGTGAAAGATTCACATTGACGTGTAAACAGAAATCGAAAAATACACACAGATTGTTTAGATAAAAAATAGGAAATGTTATAATACATACAAATTTTTGTTACACATTTTAAGTGGGTAATTTTAAAATTTTATTCATAAAAATGTATGGCTATCTTAACTAACTCATAACAATATGTATAGTATTTATCAAAACATAAAATATATTTACAGAGGAAATTTTCAGTGCTTTTGCATTTGGTTACTAAAATTACAGTTTCTTGACCAAATTGTTTATTACTTAGTTCATCTTACATAGTCATCTTACATACATTTCCATAAGGCTTTAAATATGGAGGTGATCCAATTCTAAATAATTTTTTTATTTTTTAACAAAAGATAAGTTATTTAACGGTAAACAAATCAAAAATAATAAATTCGTATATTGCAAAGCTTCTAAATGCAAAACCAGGATTTTAAATAAATAAAATTGTGAAAAGATCTCCTTTTACATACATCCTTATTATATACGAATTCATACCGAAGACGATGTCCAGGAAACCGATTTCAAAAAGTCAGACTTAGAACTGACTGGTCACATCTGCACTCAAAGCTAACAGACTTTGCAGATACAACTGAAACATTGTTTGACACGTCTGGACTACATCTTTTCTCTTATATTACATTTATTGATAGAAAGGGACAAAGATGTTTCTAAATAAGACAATTTATTCAGTCTGTAAAAATTCTATTTTAAAGTCATGATATAAAAATAAGTCGCAAATTTTCTTCTGAATCATTTTATTTTAGTTGTTTGTTGGTTGGAATTTCGTTTTTAGTTTGAACTTACCATTGCCAATTTTCCATATCAGTTGCAACTAGCCCTTAATGTACAAAATCGAACTCCAAACACCTAACATAAATTAATAACTTTTCAAAAGTGATCTAAAAAGTCTTTTTATATTGCAAAAAAATGTAAAAGATATTAAATAAATACTTGATATAGTCCTTTTTAAATAATTTACGCTGAAAGTTTAATTAAAAAAAATGTGTTGGATATTGAAAAATAGACTGAATTAAAGATTAATTAAATCAATTTCCGTTAAAAAATCTATTTCCGTCTGTATGATGCTGGCAGTAACGCTTTTCATATCATCTGGTACAATTTATTTCGTCGTTAATAATTTTTTATTTTTTTACAAAAATAAATTTGATTAAATTTGATAGTATTAATTTTTAGAATAAAATAAAATAAATTAATTTATGCTTTGTCATAAGTCTTAAAATTTACACATATACATAAATCATTCCTTTCTAAAGGCCACACATAATCCACTGTGCGTTGAGCGATAAACTTGTAATAGATCGCTACTTAATAAAATTAACCTAATGAAATTAATTAAACTTATGGTATTTTTGCAGCTCAGTAATGAATAATATTAATTTTGTTTTAAACGTAAATATAAAATTGTATATAATTCAAAAAAAATGAAAATGCCAATTACTATCAAAGGTAACTTTGTAATAATCGTGTGATTTTTTTATTAAAAGAAGAAGATAAAATTTTTAATAAAAACGTTTAATAACATTTTCTAAATGAAACTCATAGAGTACGTTATTATATAAGAGTAATTTACATCTTTTCATATTAATGCAAATGCAGGCAAGAGAATGTGTTTCAGCGATGGTAAAGGATGTGAGTATATAACAGATAAGAACCTTACTTAAGGTGTAGGAACGTTTACATGTTTTGAGATTACCTGAAAATTTAATGTATTTTCACAAGTAGATACTTCAACGCAAAATTGGAACATGTCTTGGAATATTTTAAAAATAATTAGATTCCTACTATCGTAATATTTGTATCGTGATTTAGGTATGGGTTAATAAATTCATATAATCACGTTTAGAAGGAAATACAATTGTTTAAAATATTTATGTACACATGATTTAATTTAAATTAATTTTAAAAATTATCTAGAATTTGTTTCAACAATATTTGTAATAGTTTGAAAGTCCAAATTTTAACAATGTGAAAATCTGTATTAAAAGACTATATTTCTACAATTTTCCTTGTTTTTTTCCTTGTTTTTTCTTTGTTTAATACATTTTATAGTTTCCTTTCCCATTTATCTAGCATCTTTGACTTCCTCGCACTATGAATCCGTGCACATTAAAAGAAAGGCTGCCTTACGCTTTAAACAATGACGATTATCTGCTATAGAATTGTGATAAATCATATACTTACGCCAGCTATTGTCAAACATTGTCGAAATCTCAAACTCCTATCGATTCTAAGAAAAAAATTTGATTTTATTGAACAAACTTCTTAATTTAAATATAATGTTTTAAATGAAATTAAAATGTTGTGTAGTAATTAATAAATTTGAAGTTAAACGGTTGACTAGTTGAATTATCTTGGTTAAAATATAAAAAATAGATGAGAGGAAAAATATGTTACGTTGTACGCCTTGTCAGCAGATTAAGTATAATATAATTTGCACATTTTTGTTGGAAGTTGAGTCAAGAAGTATTGCATTCTAGAGAAATTAATTAAAAACTGAATTTAAAATTCAGCTATAAATCTCGGTGTAATTTATTGTTTTTTATTTACCTGCTGGGTAGTATCTACCGCGTACATTCTTTCTCATTTCAAAAAGCTACACTTGTCAAACAATTATCGTTATCAGTTTAAAGTTTTCATCTTTCATTTCTAAAGAATGTTTGCTTGATTTCAAAGTGGTATTTTTATTGACATTCCTAAAGAAATGCGTGGTAGGAATTTTAAAGCATTCAAACATCTTATCTACACAAACAATTACAATCTTTAAAGTTTCAACGTTTTACGTTCGTTTTTCGTTTATTGTGCTTTTATGAATTTTTTAACTTGTAACAAATGTTTTTTCTTTAATTTTTAAATAGCCAATTATAATAATTTCATAATACTGTATTTATATGCATTATGGAGCTTTCTTATATATAAAAATTGTGTGTTTGTCTTATATTTTATATGACTTATTTATTAAGAAGTTAATACAATTAAAGACTTATAATGTAAAATAATTTGCAAACAGTGTAATAAGTGAGTCATATTTTAAAATTTTAATTACTAGTATGGAACACAAAGAAGGGACAAACATATCTTGGTGAAACTTAAGAGTTTTTCACATTTTACGGCGCATACTTTTAAAATTTAAAGAATGGTGGCGTTTGTAATTAAAATATTCTGCTTGGACGCTTCTTTAGAGATTCAATTTCTAGCACTCGGTGATGCTGCTGCGCTTGTATATCTTCCATTTGCATGTCAAAAAACTACCATGTAGAACAATAAAATACGATTACTTATAACACATTTTATGTTTTCTTTCATCTCTTAAACAAAAATAGGGGGCTGCTCCGGATTAATTAATTGTTCAGCGTTTCATCTTGCTACGTTCTGTTCATTTTTTACTTAACAGCTTTGAAAATAAATCGTGTCGTTAGAAAACAAACTATACCTTATCAGCTGTTTTTAACAAAATTAAGAACACCTTGACACTAATTTATTTTACCAATCCTATTTACATATATTTAAAGATTAAATATTTAGTTCCGATTAAATTATAATGTAATGTGTGTGATGAAGTTTGATAAAGTATTAGTTCAAAAATTTTAAATGAATTAAATGAGAAAAATAACATTCTTCATATTTCGTTATGGTATTTCATTTAAACGGTCAAACATGTAAACAAAGAAAAACATTTTGTTTTTGTTTGTACCAACAAATTGAATAAAAATCTGTGCAGCAGTAGACAAAGTTGTCTCTTTCGAAGCATGGTCCTTCCGTTGCTAACTGAATTATTATCCTTTCTCGTAAAAGTTTTCCCCATTTACCTCTTACTACTCAGACAAAACTACTCTTATTGCGTATATTTTCATTTCAAGCACTTTACCATCTCATATGTTGAGAAGAATTGATTTATTATATATCTTTTAATTTAATTGATAAAACTTTATTTTGTGTGTTTTATGTTATTACTAAATATTTCTATAATATTTCTCGTTGAAAGAAAACTTTTGTGTTGTAATTATAATACCGGTTCAAGGTTATTAAATAGGAAGTATAATAAATCTCCTTAATAACAATGAAGATTTTAAATAAAGGGGTTTGTATATTTAACACGTCGTTAATAAATATAAATGGTCCATTAGAGAGTATCCTGCCTATATGCTAAGGTCATTAATATTTATTTTAAAAACCTGTATCAATTTTTTTTATACATTTTAAAGCTTTCATAGTTATTATATTTTATATCTAATGAATATTTGTGGTGATTCATGTATCTTTAAAACCAATTTGAAAGAAAAATAAAAACGGGGAAATAATGCATTTTTTATCCTTTTATGAAATTCTTTCATTCTCTGAAAAGGTAAAAAGATGTGGAAATGATACCAACATTGCAAAATAATTATCTGAACAACAATATAATTCTAACAATTTTGCATTCTAATCTTATTTTAAAGTGAAGTTCCATAAATAATTTAAAGCTTTCTCTCTTGGAATGCTTTTTATTACTTTCTTAAGTCCGGACATACTTACAGATTAGTAGAAACTTTGTACATAGCCTAAAGGTAATTTTCAGATTCAGTAATTCCCATCATTAACTCAATTCAAAAATCAAGCATCACCTCTATTAGTAACTTTTACCATCTTTTAATTTCTTAGATAGTTAAGTTTTAATTGCAGTTATTAAGAAATTTATTACTTCATCATAAATTATAATACATAATTTATGAAAATTTTGTAATAAAAAATCGTTAAATATTTACTAGTTCTCTATTATATTTGAACACTTTCATATTCTTTTACAGAGATGTTAGATATTGAATCAAAAAGAACTGTGACTCCCGTGAGTATAAACTTCTATATTGGGATATTCGTTTGAGAATTTCACTTCTACATAGTTACTCTTTGATATGCATACACCGGTGTGGAATAGTGGACTACTGTCATTATATTAGAAGTACGCCTCTGTTCTATCGCGACGTAGACCGAGATGCCTTTAGAATACAAACCACTAGAGCGCTATTAAAACCCTAGACGTAACCCATAATTACCCTCAACAATTAGTTACGTTCAAAACAGTATTTGTTTATTTTTGATTAGTTCCCTACCGACAAACAATTATTTATTCATTGACTACACATTTTTGGCTTTTATTAACTTTACTGTGTGATTTGTTATAATTTATATTACATATAAAGCTTTTGCAATTTACTATTAATTTAACCAATAAGTAGTTAATCAATATTTTTTCTTGTAATCTATTTTTATCACTAGGATTTTTATAGAGGATATTCGGTGGGAGTTTCTTCTTAAACCATTTTTCAGAATATTTTATTTTATAAAATTATTTTCTTTATTTCGTTATATCTCAATTCATAAAGGTTGTCTTTTACAATAATAATAAACTACTTCAGGAAAACAAAGAAAGGACGATTTTCCTAAATAGGAATGTACTTAAATCCGATTTTATAGTTACGAGCTTTTTGAAACTTATAAAGTTTTGTTTTATATTCTATGCAAAATTAATTCACAGTGGAAGTTCTCATTTATAATATTCATATTGGATTATTTCAAATAAAGTTATTGTATAGTTGTATATAAAACTTTATATTAAATTCGCAGCAAATAAAACAGTTTGTAATATTATTTTCAACATATATTTTATTGTTTACCCAAGAAAAGTTTCCTGCTTTAACATAGGATTTTATAGCCTCTTTTCGATTTAGCTTTGCACTTAATCATTAAGTGCTTCTTTCCGAAAGAATAATATGTTGTCGAAACTATATCCAATTGAATTAGATTTATAGTGATGAAACCTTCGACAAAATTAAACTTCACGATCTTTTTTTCGTATCATTAGTCCTGTTCATTTCCTCACACCAACACAATTCGATCTGTTCTTTTATTTTACTACTTACCTGACCTTTTCACTCCCCGTTTTCTTTAATTAGTTACACGACAAAAATAAAATATATTTTTTGTAGAAAATTTATCTAAAATTAAAAAAATCCATTACTATATACGTATATTGAAATCAAAAACGTCACTCATAAATCGCTTGTATACAAGGGAAGTGTTAGTATCATTAATTTTCATTTTAATCAGCTGGGTTAATTGAAATTCCAAAATATAAATGATTGTCGAGGCATAAGCGAGCAAGATGATGTATTTGATTTAGCTTTTATTTTTGTTGACAAGCGTTTACAAAATTAATTTGTACCTTAAATGTAATTACAGTAATTAGTAATTATATTTTCAGGATAATGAATTGCTTAAAGATGCCTTTGAACTTATTCCTCATTACCAAGCTATATTAAAAAAATATTCGAAAACGGCTTTTGCGTTTTCAAATTCGATATATTTTCATTATATAGTTATAATTTTATATTGTATATTTAAATTACTCCGATTTCCAAATAATGTATGTAACATAGCAAATTTTTCTTTTCATCCCGTTTCCCATGGCAACTTCTTCGCCTTTTTAATTGGTTTATATGGCATATTTCTTGTCGCAATTCGAAGTTATTTTTTCCTTTAACCAAGGTAAGCTTGTAGTTTTGTCCAAACATTTACTTGAATTTTCCTGTTTCACATATGCTGCAGGGCGAATATGTTAAAGTATTTTTTTATACAGGTGTCCCCGGGAAAACGAAACACCCTCAATATCTAAGAATCTAAATTTTTTTCTTAAAATTGCTGAAACACGTAAACTTTGGATCGAGGGGGGACAACTTTTGGCGGAGAAATGATTGCCATATCTTCAACCCCCTGGCCGCAGGGGTGACAACCCTAAATTTTTTAAATTACACTAGGGGTTGAGTGATACCTCATTTAAAAGCTTAAGTAATTTGCATTTCAACGGTGCATCAATTTTTGAAAT
>JAFFZR010023257.1:0-12197 GCA_018397195.1 Lethrus apterus | reverse complement strand
ACAGTTTTGTAACTTATTAACGTAGTTATACTATACCTAGTTGTAATTGGCTTGAATATTGAACGACCTTTACCTCAAATCATGATCGGCGTCTTTATGCAATCTTTATATTATGTCTAATAAACTACAAAAAGACAATTTTATAAAAAAAATTCTTACTTTTCTCCCGCACTCCCAAACAGGATGTTAGGGTTCTTGACGACTGGGTTTCACCTCTTTAAGTAATAGTCGATCTTACTCTTACACTAATTTATTTTACTTAACTTAACTCACAACAAAATAATATTATTATCTATCTCACGATAACGAGAAACTATGAAGTTCTCGCCATGAAGATTTGTTAACAACTTACTTTAAAATTATGAAATTGTGGACGACGAAAACCCTTGAAACCCCACCATTATACATATTATTGTTTAAAATTTGTTTGCATTAAGAGGATGAAGGGTTTTCTCACATTAACTGGCCTGCGTAGGGCGCAATTGGAGGCGACCAATATAACAATGAATCGTTATTTGATGTTTGCTGAACGTGCAATTTACGACCTACATTAACAAGCATTGCATTGCAAAATTAACACATACATCTTTGTATTTCAAATGACGGTCTTTCAAACAAATTTAAAGAACAAGGGAGATATTGTGTACAATGTATGAAGTTTAACTAAATGGTCACGTATTAAATATAAAAGGATAATCGGCATTATAAACGGGCTCTAAATAATGAGCAATGAATGTTAAGGTTAATTACTTAAATATAATTGTTCAAATAAAAATGAAGGCGGCACATCAATAAAATAAATGAAACTAAAGTTTCACATGTAAAAATAAATGCCACAAAAGGTTTTCGGCATCGAGCGTTGCTACTGGTATCAAATATGCAAGTTTTTACAAGTTACACGTACTGCGACCCACAAGCGAGTAGCCTGCTTACACAATTTTATGAAATATAAATATAATAATCAGGAAATTTATATATCTATTATAAGAAAGTATTACGTACCTATATAATAGGTACTTACTATAAAGATACAATTTTGGTGACGGCCTGCTTAAATGGGATCCACTCTCGTGGACCCCCATTTACATCTCATGCACCCCCAATTTTTTTTTTTCATTTTCATGGACCCCCGCAGGTCGAAGTCGACCCCTGAGGGTCGGTATAGACCACTTTGGGAATGTCTGGTTTAAATGATATGTTTTATTTTCAGGGTGTGTACTGATTATATTTTTTAATCTTGTTTTTTTTTTTTTTTGAGCATGCAACCAAATTAAAACTCGAGTTGTGCAATAAAATATATTTATTACGACACACGAATATTAAATCGTCGGGTAATAAATATATTTGACGTTTGTTATTATTCACTATGGAAATATTACCCGAGGAAGATTTCAAAACACATTTTTATATTTTTAAGATTCGTGTGTCGTAATAAATATATTTTATTGCACAACTCGAGTTTTAATTTGGTTGCATGCTCAAGAAAAAAAAGATAAGTATAATCAACCAAGAATTTGACACTAATTGTATTTTTTAATAAAAAAAACTAATAATTCAATTTCTTAAAATTTGAACTATGTTAAAAATATCTTTTATTTTAACTAGATTTATTAAAATGCCACAAGTGTTTGGAGTTTAATCTGTAGATATAATCGCCAAAAATCTAGTGATTATTTTCTTCTCGTGATTTTAGTTAAACCTTAACTTTGTTTCGTGAATGAAACTAGCGATTTAGTACCAAGTTAAATAAAATCTACAGATTATAATAGTTAACTAACGTTGGTGAATAAGGTCTTGAATGAGATACAAACTCGTTTTTAAAATCAAATAAGAGCAAAATAAAGAAGGTAGACTTATCCCACACAATAATGCACACACCTATATATACCATTTTCGCCATGAGGTGATGTTCATTTACCGTCCTTCTTTAAAATGAGTCACTGTAGATTTTCGAACAAATTTATTAGTGCCTCGCATTTGCTCATGTCTCCAACGCGGAACAATATGATGTTTCAGAATTTGTGATATTTACTATACGCTTCATGTGATATGATAAACGTTGCCAAGCGAACGATACAATTTTATAGACAGGTGAGTCGGTTTAGTAGATGTTAGACCGTCGCGGTTTAAATAACGAAAGCACGACGTTTTATAATGGTTTAAAATTCACTAGTTCCTAATTTCTTAAATTTATTTTTGTTTCGCGAATTTTAAATGAAAGTTGTGCAAAAATACCGAGTGAAGAGTGTAAATTAGTAATGAACGAACACAGAAGTATGAAAGAAAAAATTGATGAAGAGAAACCTATAAACGGCAGGAAAATACCCGTCCCTATGAGTTCGATGAATGGGTACGTTATTGATTATTTTTCATGTATTAAAGTTTTGAGTAAATTTTGTTATCTTTATACGCCCACTGGCTGATTATATTTTACGATATGACGTTTTAAATTAATCATGGTTTATTTTAGATAGCTTATTTTTAATTAGAAAGAGAGATTTTCTTTGCATAGTTTACGTATTGTCTGGTACGACAATTTTAATTGAACTTTCTTATATTATGCAATTTTTAAATTGTTTTTTTTTTTGGAGCGTGTAATAAGTTATAATTAAAAAAAAGTTTGTGCCAAAGATTTACCAAGAATAAAATATTCCATTTGGATGCAAGAATCTGTTCAGATCGATATCGAACTTAACTAGTGTCTATAAATAGTTAAATTAATTTAATTATCTATAATATACAGTGCGGTCCAAAACTCCCCCCCCCGCCATGATAACTTTTGAACGGCTGTAGCTATCGTTATGCCATTTTTTTTATGTGTTCCTTAGTTAGCCATAAGACAATAAACATTTTTAGTGTTAAATAACAAGAAAAACCATTAATAGACGCTTACTAACTAATCAACTACAAAACATATAATAAACAAATAAAAGCAAATCTTTATTAGGAACTTCTGACCAATTTTGCTTAAAAAAATAACATATTACAGAAAAATCTTGCTACTTTTCAAATTAAAGTTGAATATATGTGGTATCGTTGTATTCGTCCCTCCATCGTCTTTCCAAAAATGTCAAAATATACAGGATTTTCCATTTAAAATAAGAAAGTTGACATCACTTCCGGTCTTACCGGAAGCGGAATTGCATTTTTGACAACACCAACATTTTGTACGGAAAAATTAAAAATCGACCTGTTTTTTTTCATAACGATAACTCTAGCCCCTAGCCGTTCAAAAGTTATCATGGGGGGGGGGAGTTTTGGACCGCACTGTATAATGTAATGTAAAGAATTAAATTTGATTTACTAAATACATTTTAGGAGACTACAGGCAATGTCATTTAGTCCTGCAGATGTTTTGGTACTAAATTTCATTATATTTTTATGCAGGGTCATTCTGAAATAGGTCCTGATATTTTAACTGGTGATAGCTGACCTTAAATCAAACCCAAATCCGCAAAAACGGTGGTCCCATCTTTTAAATTTTCGAAAAGTGTCACTTTTATATAGTCATTCGGTTCTATGTACGGTCCTGTGTCCATTTCAATATGTATCGCGTTGAAAATCAACTTCCTTTAGCGAGAATAACATGAAATGTTGCAAACCAACCTTTATTGTTGATAATTCGGCGTTATTGTCACATTTTACTCAAAACTTAAAATATTTTTTTCTGGCACACCTTTAACATAGGATCGTCATATTTGCATATTTGAGGTTGGGCTATTGAATTAGCCGACGTTCATTTCATTTATGGTCGTGCTAATGGGAATGCTAGAGAATCGCTACGTCTTTATGTTGATGCTCACCCCAATCGCCAGATCCCTTCAGTTCGTTTTTTTTTTTTTGTAATACTGAACCAAAGATTGCGTCATATCAGTTCATTTGGGAAACAGTCCCATGTGTATCCACCCCTGAGGCAGAAGAGGCAACTTTAGCACGGATAGCGCAGAATCCGGAGACGTGTTTGCGGAGAATATCAGCCGAGGTAGGAATTAGCACCCCTTGTTTGGAGAATCTTCCACGAGCAGCAGCCTTACCCGTAGCATGTACATCGAGTGCAGGCCCTAAATTCTGATCATCAAGCACATTTGGTTTTTTGCCATTCGTTTTTACGCAATGATGCTGAGGTGTCCATTTTTTTTGCCAATATTCTTTTTACTGATAAGGCTGGGTTCACACGAAACGGAGTTTTCCACAATACGCTGCGTGGGCTGACGAAAATTCCCTTGCTAATATAGAATCCAGACATCAAGTACTTTTTCGTTGAACGTCTGGATGGGTGTTTTGGGCGACAGGTTACTAGGTCTGGTTATTTTACCAAACCGATTAACAGGCGCTGCTTACCTGAATTTTCTGCAGAACACAATGGCTGATATTTTAGAACACATTCCTTTGAACCCGATCAGTCATCAATCAATTGCCGTTAGAGACCATTTAAACGGAACTTTTGGATAAAGATGGGTAGGAAGGGGTGGACCTGTATCTTTTCCTATCGCCTGATTTAAACCCACTTGATCTCTTTCTTTCTAAATAACCTCGAGGACCTGCAACAACGAGTACATCAACGATGCCACAGAATCAGAGCCAATGCGGGGTTTTCCAAAGAGTTCGAAGGTCCTTGCGGCAGAGATGTCGTAACTGCTGTGAAATGGAGGGAGGGCACTTTGAACATCTCACTGACTTTTTGCCTTTTTTGTTTGTACATAATAAAGTGGTGTGAACGCTGTTTCGTATCTCCGAAACCGTCCGACGTTTCTGCATATTTTGGGCCATACTATCCTCCTTCAATGTTTGTGACACTTGTTTATCACCCTGTATAAATAATAAATTAAATTGCTGATTTTTCTTGGAACAATACGTTGTAATATTTTCGTTGTAAGAATTTATATTCTTCGAAAATAATCTTTTATGGATTTGTGAAAACGTGCATTAATATTGAGCTAGCGCTCAAATTTCATTCCAGATTATTTTATGTTCACTTTCCAAGTAAACAGTGACCGACAATACGAATAATAAGAAATATAATATGGATAAAGTAAATTTAGAAACTGATATTGATTACTGATGAGAGAAACAAAAAAAATGAGTTTGAAGGTATCAAAGTCAATTAGAAAACTGTTTACATTGGTTTTCATGTAAATATGAGATAAATATGAGAATGAAACAGTTTTTTTTTAATTTAGAATTTTAAAATAGTAAAAAACGGTTCTTCTATTCGAGACGAATCTGTTCGATTTGAAACTTTACACCAGACCATAATAAAGCTAAAATTTGTTGATCGTCACAGAGAAAATAACAAAAAAATTGTTTAATGCAACTGTCATATTTCTCCTAATAACGATGCTTTAACTAAAGTGAAACATAACCCTGACACATTATTTTTAACACCCGTATAAGTATCAGAAACATATAGGGACATTCTGAAATAAGTACTGATATTTTAAGAGGTTATAGCTGACAATAGCCCAACCTCAAATATGCAAATATGACGATCCTATGTTAAAGGTGTGCCAGAAAAAAATATTTTAAGTTTTGAGTAAAATGTGACAATAACGCCGAATTATCAGCAATAAAGGTTGGTTTGCAACATTTCATGTTATTCTCGCTAAAGGAAGTTGATTTTCAACGCGATACATATTGAAATGGACACAGGACCGTACTTAGAACCGAATGACTATATAAAAATGACACTTTTCGAAAATTTAAAAGATGGGACCACCGTTTTTGCGGATTTGGGTTTGATTTAAGGTCAGCTATCACCTGTTAAAATATCAGGACCTATTTCAGAATGACCCTGCATAAAAATATAATGAAATTTAGTACCAAAACATCTGCAAGACTAAATTACATTGCTTGTAGTCTCCTAAAATGTATTGCAAGTGATTTAGTACCAATACTTTCAAACTTACTTAACATACTTTTGCAGGCCGATTTTCCAAATTACCTGAAAAGAGTTATTCCACTTTATAAGAAAGGCTACTTGGAGTCTGTGTCGAACTACACAGAGATGGAGTGTTTCAGTGCTCTTGCTCTTCTCTAAGATTTTTGAACTGGCTTTTTTGCTACGGTTATGCACATCTTGAATAGCATGAGCTATTAAATAAAGATCTGTTCGGTTTTACGAAAGGAGTACACAGAAATGCCTTATTACGGGCTATTGAAATAATATATAAAATAATCGAGCAAAAAATGTATCAATCGAACTGTGTATCAACGTTATTAAGGCATTCAATACAGTTCACCGGTGTTCTTTTCGGAAATGAGGTGCGTGGTTTGGCATTGTACTAGATATGGTCAAAATCTAATTTGAAAACGTTATCTCATGGTGTACCGCAAGGAACCATTTTATACTTTTTATTAATGATCTTAAAGATTCAATAAATAACTTTATAACGATCCAGCACGCTGATGATACGTCCTGTTTTCTGGAGTGCTCTAGTTTTAGCAGTCCTCACATTTCTGATCCAATCACGTAAAGATTTAGTTGAAGCATGGTATATTAACAATAACCTTTTTTAAATACCAATAAGACCGTCATTTTTCCTACTCAATCTCCAGACAGCATGTACCCTGGCCACATGATTGTGTTCTAGTGATACGAAATCGAAGCCAACATTTTTGGGGGTTACCTTCGATAGTAAGCTTCGCTGGAATCAATATTGTGAGCAACTTTCCCGCCCTTTAAACTTTTTATGCTACATATTATTAAGATTTAGATGGAAGTCTCAGTTGACACTCTTAAATTAATATATTTTGCTTATGTGCAGTCGAGGCTGAATTATTATTATACAGAGTGAGTCGTAATGTACGGAGGAGGTTAAAAGGGTAGTAATATAAAATCAAAATAAATATTTTTTCTAACTTTTGACTCAAGATGAATAACAAGAAAGTTGCATCAGTTTAAAATTTTTAAAGGTTACGCCCACTTTTTGAATACCACTGATGTTAATGAGGAATCAGTGTTTTTTTTTTTTTTAATTAAGCATTTTAAAAACAATTAAATAGCTACTACTTTTATGTTTTTAAATTTTTAAATTTTTTTAAATTTTACATTGTGTAACAGTCAGGTATCTTCAATTTAAATTTAAAATGTCAGTTACTAGCATAGTTTGTACAGAATGTTCATTAATCGATTTAACTTTAACATGCTGTACCTTTCTGGTTACTTTGTTTTTAAAAAAGTTTACTAAGGAAACATATTATTTTGGTCTTCTCTTACTACCCTTTTAGTCTCCTTCGTACGTTATGACTCACCCTGCATTATATTATACCACAACACAGGATACATTCTATGTATTAAATGTATAAGTTATCAAGTAACTTGTAGATGTTGTAATGTAACTAAGTCTCTCAATTAGGGAAAGAATAATTTCCGACATTTTAAAAATTGCACTGGTATGGCAAACCAGTTTTTAAGATATTAGACACATCTCAGTTCTAGCAATAATAACAAAGATTTTTCAGAAAGTACTTAAGTTTAAATTAAATGGCAATTATTTTGGTTTGTGTCATCTTAATATGGTTGTAGACTTTAACTAACATGTCTTCAAATAAAGTATTATCAAGTAAGTTGCCGGACACAGTCAGAATGCTGTCTTTGCCAATTTTTAAAATATTTTGTAAAAGTTTAGTTGCCAAAGCTTTTTATTGATATGAGGAATACCTTAACTGTGGTATCTCTGAGTTACTCTTTTAATGTAATAATGATATGTGTAAAACTGTAATAATAATAATAATCTTTATTTGTCATCTATCACATACGAATATTACTTACATAGGTAGTAATAATTTGTTTATATCTTTAATCTACATAATTAAATACATAACAATGATGCTCTATCATATTTTCTGATAAATCAAAGTTATACTAGTCGGTTTGATCTTCGTCGTGAGGAATATGTTTATTGCGAATTTATTCTTGCTACCAAAAAATTATTTTAGCGTAGATTTTCGCTAAAGGTATTTTGACGATCGACAAATTTGCCCATTCATATAGCGAATAGTGTGTAGCTTATTTGCATTTTCTGCATCAAGACACGTCTAAATTTCGGGAAAAATTCAGCAAGTGTCCCTATCTATTTTTTACTCCGTGTACGGTATAATAAATCAGTAAATTCAATAACCATTTTTTTAACCAATAACCATTTTTATGTGAATATTTTAAACACACCGCAGTTATCTTTATCCTTTTTATACGCTCGAACTATCTATATTAATCTCAATTCCGGCAAAACTGTAAAGCAGAACACTCACCTGTACGTTAGTCATTTTATTGTTACACTTTTATTACGCAATTTAAAGCTAAATATACAAATTAATTACACAATCCGTTCCGTCACATGATCGTGAAATTGGCACGTATACACAGATTCTATTTTCAGAAAAGGCGCAAATTTTTTCGAGATGAGTATTAAACTAAAAAGTGTTATGGAAAAATAAAGCCGCTGATGCATCGGAACCAATAAAAATCATTGATCGCCACAATCCTCATGTAATGCGTCGGAAAATTGAAGAAAAACTTAGGTCTGTAAATGTGTTCATAGCTCTGTTGACAAAAAGAACTATCAGCTTTAATCTAGAACCAAAATTCTCTTGATGGCGAAAGGAGTACCTACCTGCCTATTTAGTCGCTATCCAGAAACATGTACGCCTTTTATTCCTAAATTATTTGTTCGTACTCGCCCATTTCAGCTATCATTTCAACGTAATCTTCTTTTGAGAATCAAAACTGCGTAACAAAAGCTGTTTGCTCTAGACTTATTTTATCGACCTTCATTTTTTAATCTACTTGGATAGATTTTGTCTTTCATGGCGATCTTATTTATTTTGCGGTAATTGAAGTAAATACCAGGGAGGTATTTTTTGACAACTACCACCTGAATGATAATTTCGGAAATTGGTCCACAATTCCTTCCATATTTTTTTATTCATTGTTGAATTTTATTGTTCACAATATCCCTTTCAGCAAATTGTAGAAGTCTTGGCCAAACATATATTGTTTAAAGCGTTTCGTCAAAATCTTCATGATTTTAAGAAGGAAATATACGGGTTGCAAAAAAAGACTCAATTAATATTAAGGAAAAAAGTTTTCTTTTAGAAATACATAGTAAAATGTTGTTAAATATCTACTATTAATAAAAATTACATATTTAATAAATAATTTGGCAAATAAGAGAAAATACCCTGCAATTACATCATAAAAGCAATCTTCAAATGAGAAAATGGCAAAAAATTTGAATTACAACATATCTATTGTCTTTAATGTTAATATTTTGATCCTTCAGCCAAAAACCAAACACCACATATTATAAAAAACATATTGTGTATACAGGCTGTTTCTGAAATCTAAATCCGCAAATATGACGGTTATATCTTCATTTTAAATTTCCGAAAAATGTCATTTTTTACATTTAATTATTATTAAGAGTGTTTTTTGCTTTGGAATTTTGCAAGTGACATTGGCAGATAAAAATAACGCCAGGTGAGTTAGTTTTGTCAATGTCACGAGCTAGAACAACAAACTCTAGTAAAATAATCATAAAATGTTGCCCGGCGAAATTATATTACGAATGGTATTCGTAATATATATGGTATTTACACAAGGAACATTTAGGTTCGCTATTCTCGAACATTTTTTTCAAGTGACATTTGCAAAAATTAATGGCGCCGACTTGTTGAAAGCATGTTGTTGCATCATTTTCGCTTTTTATTGGATGAGTAACCCTTGTAAAATTCAAAATTCAAATTTGAGATTTTGTTGTTTTTGATTAAAATGATCGATTCTGATTGGACATAACATTTATTAATGAAATAGTCTGTAATATTTCACACAATCAAGTGCCTTAATTATGCCGCACAATATGAAAGCCGAGAAATTTCCATCTTGAAATCCATCAATATTGTGAATGTTAAGCCTGTAATAGCATATGCAATAGAAAGACTTTTCTTGATCCGTATCAGTCACGGAAAAACAGATTATTATTTTTAAAATGTGATGGAAGAATGGATATAATTGTTAAAGTTATTTAAATTGCCTTTTTTGAGTAAAGAATAACGATTGCTGTGATAAGATCTTAATATATTATTTATATGAGGTGATTGTTAATGTAAAAATAAAATTACAGGAGCAACCCAATTTGATTATCATTGCTTTGATACAAGGGTTACTGGATATTCTCAATTTCTGATAGGCAATATATTTATATACATTCCAACTCCTACAGAGTTTTGATATATTTCCGATCAGAATATACACTGGCGAGCAAAAAATTCGAGCCACTTTAATGTTCTTTAAATTTTCTCTCAGAAATGTTAAAAATTATTTGTAACTGTTTGATAAGAACGTAGCCGGCTTAATAATGTTTAAAACAGTTGAGAATCAACTTGACTGTCATTTGGGTAAAGTGTTATTTGATTGTGAAGGTGAAGCTATATATTGCAACAAGACTTGGGATTAGTCGTTCCAAAGTTCAACGGGTGTATAAAGGTTATCAGGAGACTGGTATATTTAAATGAAGGCCCAGATCAGGACGAAAAAGTTCCACTTTTCAACGATCGTTTTATTGTATTTACTGCGTTACGGAACAGGCATTTTACTGCGGTAAGAATCCGTAACTGCTTACATGAGGTACATGAATCCAATGTGAATGTACAGTAGGAAGAAGGTTGAAGGAAGTCAAGTTGAAAGCTTACCGACCAGAAACTGGCCCTAAGCTTCTCCGACATCGAGTACTCCGACTTGAATTTGCTCAACAATGGAGTCGCGTTTTATTTACAGACGAATTTGCTTATTTGGTGTTGATGGCCAGGATCGAGTATGGGGAAGACCAGGAGAGCGTTTTGCTCATTGTAGCTTTTGCCATCATGTAAGTTTTCAAGGAGGTGGAGTAATGGTCTGGGATGGTATTTCTTTTGAAGCCCTTACAGAATTAGTCTTTATCGGTAGAGACTCTATTACAGCAGGTCGATACGTACAAGACACCCTAGAACAACATGTTATACCTTTTTCCCAATTCATTGGCGCTGGATTTATTTTAATGTATGATAATGCTTGCACCCACGTGGCAAGAACAGTTACTGACTATCTACAGGAGGTGCAAATAGCAATAATTGAATGGCCTTCTCTTAGTTCCGATCTAAATCCGATCGAGCACATTTGGGCCGATCTTAAACAACACGTTCGAGCACGAAATCTCCCTCCATCCAACATTTCATGGACGTTAAAATTGCACTAACAGAAGTGTGAGAAGCTATGCATCAAGAATCTATCCAAAAAGTTATAAGAGGTATAAATGGAAGAATACAAGCAGTAATAAAAGCAAGCGGACGAAACGCGTCTTATCAAAATACCCTTATAATATGTTTTAATTTCTTAACATTCAATTGTTTTGCTGTTTATTTTTAGTCACTATAATTTAACTTTGTTACGTTTGTTAATAACCTTACATTAATATGTTTTTACCAATGCTAATTGTATGAGCTTTCCAGTGTTTCATTTGTTAACAAATTAATTAATTACAAAGTTTTACATAGTTGGATCATTTCTTAGAGCAAATTTAAAGAATATTAAAGTGGCTCGAATTTTTTGCTCGCCAGTGTATTTAAAGGTACAATATGAAATGGCATTTATAAAAAAATGGGTAGCAGTAGCCTCGTCCGCAACATATTTCAATATTCTGTAGTGCCACAGGCCACTATATTGTGTCCTATACTTCTTAATTTGTGTATATATGATATTGTTTTGTCTAGGCTGACGATATATTCTTGCGCTGATTGTGTAGTTTGCTAGATTGTGATGGCATTGCACTGTAAATTGCGACAAGACGCTGACAAGTACAAATGACAAGACAATGACCGTAAAATACACCGACAAGCAAACAGGACGTTTGAAACGAAACTTAACACTACTACGCGTGCCATATGCTGACACCTTAAGATCGAAGTCGACGGACTGAAGGAAAGTTTAATTAATCGTAATTGTAATTGTGCAGTAGTAGTAGTTGTAGCGTACGTATACTTAAAATAAAATATACTAAGTGACATAGAAAAAAGAACACCCTGTAATAATGAATATTTTGTAATATTCATTTGGGAATATGGTTGTTTATGATAAGATAAAAAAACGATCAGTTTTTAAGCTATATTACTCTAGCGGTTTTTGTGTTAACTTCTTCAAAAACATTTACGATCAAGTAGCATTT